>JANIJG010009979.1:0-55941 GCA_024611175.1 Megaceryle torquata
AATTGAGCAGCAGTCAGTTTTGCTTTTTCAAGAGAATTTTTGAAATTTTGAAGGTCTTCTTAGTTTAAATTAAAATAAAAGGGTATAAAAAAATATTTACCAAAGCCAGTCAAATAATCAGTATTTCAGTTCAGTAATTCAGAAGCATTTTTTTGTTTTATTTAAACCTCTTACTTTATACAAATGGAATTTCTCAGTGAACACATCTTAAACCCAAACTTCCAGATGTTTTATTTTGAAAATGCCTGTGCCATTTGGAAAATTTGAAAATGTTTTGGAATGGAGAATTAATTATAAATGTATTTAAAGTTTCAATTAAGTAGTACTTGCTATGAGAACCATAGTTAATTATTGTTTAAAAAAAATTCTACTGATGTTTATTATCAATATTAGTTGAATAAGTTATCTACAAGAGAATACAGATCCATTACTAAGTTTGAAGTGAACTAGATGGCAATCTCTATGAGCATCCAACAGAGCTGTAGTTATCACCAAACAGCAATCTTTTAAATATATGTAAATTAAATAAGCTTATAGACTAATATAGCTCACTGAAACTACTATACTTCAAATCTGTATTATAATTCTCCAACGAAAACAAAAAAAATAAAGGAAAATTAACATGAAAGAAAAGGAGGAGGAAAAATCACTGACTGACTTCAATATGGAATGAATAACAGAAATACAAAATGATAGGATTGTTATTTGATGACGTGATAAAACAAAGATCTAAGTAATAAAATTGTGTTCCTCTCCTGTCAGAAAAGAATGGGAAAACACATTTTTACAGTTGTATTCCAGAAGAGTTGTAGTATTGTGTTCCAGTTAACAGAATTTACAAATGCATGTGAGAATTTACACTAAACTTGCCATTTAAACAATTTCATATGTATAATTCAGGGTTTAAACCCTTCCATGCTTCTCCATAAAATAATACATATGATTGCACAAGCTCAAAAAGACTATTTATTTTTTTCTGAGTAGCAGCTTTCAGTTGAGTTTGTTTTCAGGATGAGGCACTATATACTAAAACTTTACTTTATCTGTCCTATGCTTACCTGAACTGACTGATCCTCCCAAATTATTTTAAAGGCCAGGTCTCTGCTTACTTTTTTACTTGCAGACATCCTGAATTTAGTCTCCAAGCAGGGTGCTTGGAAATTATGTCTGTTCTTGAGGAAGTGATGTGAAAGTCCTTCCGGGAGTCTAGAAATTCTACCCTGTGCCTGTTGGATTGTGTCTCTATGAGGGCAAGGCAGGATGGTTGGAGCCTGCCAAGTCAGACTAAAGCGATAGGGCTAACGGATATGCAGGAAAGGACACCTTCCAGAGCACTGTAACGTGCCAGGTACCATCAGACTTTTTTCTGGTGTAGCAGTTGGAATATCCAAAATGTGGTTCTGCAAGTTTTCTGGCATGTTCATAATGCAGAAGAATTAATTTGGCTTCACGTTCATATATAAGGGTGCTCGTGAGAAGCAGGAAAGAGGTAGTTACTGTTATTATTGATATTAACTTTGGAGTGTTTTTTCAAAGACATTTTTATAAAATGTCAGTGACACTCTGCCTGTTTTTATCAATTGAGTTGGTTACAGTCCTTCTTTTTGACTAGAAATATTTCTCATAATGTACGTCTCTGAGTTGTAATAATCTAGTGGAAGTGCCCTATATATCCCAGTTGAGAATCTAGACAGTGAATTTTCCTGAAAAAATCCTACACTTTGATTAATTAAATTTTTTTTTTTAATGTAAGCAGGCCTTTTTTTTTTTTTTTTTTTTTTCCCCTGGTCTTTTGTTAATTTGTTTAGTGCACCATCACTAAAGAAAAGAAAATTAATGACTTTTTGACAAAGCTTTTAAACTCTTATTATGAATGAACTTTAATAAAGGTTCAATATGAATGTAACTTTCACTCACACAGTTTTGGAATTAACAATTTGAAAGCTACTCTACATACAGCTACACATAAATATTTTATAATCTCTATTAAAATTACTGTGATTAAAGAATGCAAATAAATGTAGATAACTTTTGTTTAGACTTAGAATTCTTTGGAGGCCTTAATGAATAATTTCAATTAGTTTATTTTCATATCAGCATTGTTCTACAAAATACTTAACTATAAAGTATTAGAAAACTGTCAGTTTTTCTGACTTTGACTAGGCTGTTCAGATATTTGATAATACATTTCTCTTGAGGAGTAATGAGCATAAGGGCTAAAAATACATCCATAGCCTTTTGAATGTAGGTTGTGGTAACAGCTTGACTTCTGTTATTTGAACACTATATTTTTTTACTGTTATTTTTTGAGAAGAAAAGAGATCTTGAATTGTTCTTCACTACAAGCAGCTTAGTTTTAAATGGTGATCTGGTAGCAATGGACTTCTCCTTGCAATGAGGTCATTGTTCCTTTGAAGTTGCAGAAAATCAAATTTTAATACTATGTTTTAATCCAGATTTAAACAGATCAAAATGGATTATGAAATTAACAAGACAAGTACCTTTATTTAAACATTTCACGTCATCACATACAGGTAGCAATGAAGGTATATGGAGTTCACATGGGAAGACATTATTTCAGACAAAAGGACAGGGCCTCTGTTAATGATTGGATATCACATTATGACAAATGGGACATCTTCTTCATAGTTTACCCTTAAATTTGTACTGTAGATTTGAGGCAAAGTCCCGTCTATAGGTCCTGTACATCTCAAGCCATTGCTATGCTGAAATGTTTCACTGATTTCATTTCCATCAAGTACTCCCTCAAAATACTTTCATCAAAACGGATGGGTTGACCAAAAAGAAAACAAAAGAAAAGAGGTGTAATTACCATTAAAGACAATCTAGTTTGCATGTCTATTTTCCTCACTAAAGGTGATCTTTAGATTTTTGAAAATAGAATTAAAAGATTGACTATTCCTGAAAGCTAAATATAAATCTAAAATGAAAGTGTTATTCAGTATATGCACACAGTTAATGTTTTTCCCCATACAGTGTAAAAGCAACTAAGAAAAAACACTGATCATAGGTATGTTTCAGTATCCCTGTATGACTTCTAATTCTGCCATATTTTTCCTTTTGTCTTTCAAGGTCAAAAAAAAAGCAACCGTAAATGAATAATTAATTCATTCTGAAGGAATGTTTCCATCACATTAGTAATATAGTATTTGTAAAATAGTTGTGTTCGTTGGCCAGGTTTCTTTCTCTGACAGAGACAAACCACTATATTTAGTCTTATATTGACTACCAAATGAAGTCTCAAATTTGGAACCGAAATTCCCCTGTTCTCAGGAGAATTCATTATGTCATTTGTGTAATCATAAATAAATTAGACCCTTTTAAAAAAATCTCCTATACCTATTGTAATGTCTAATGGAAAATAGCAATGAGTAGTTTGTATATTATGTTGCAATGACAGTTCTTCTTTATAAATGTATTTATAACACAATCCTAGACATTTAAAAATTTGTATTAATTCTGCGTGAATTTGATTTGGCCTCTGAAAGTAAATTTGCTTTGAAGTTTGGAATCATTGAATGAAGTCCATACTTAAAACAACAACAACAAAAAAAAATGGTAGCCTGTGGGTGCAGTTATACCTAAGAATCACCTTTGATACTGCTGTTACTGTTATCTGGAAAGGGAGGCTGCAAATGTACTAGATGGTTTAAAAAAAAGAGGCAGTGACTGTAGTGGAAAATGCATAAAGAAAATGGCAAGGATAGCTGAGCTTTGGATGTGAAAATGTCTTGATACAGCTCTGTACATAATGACATTTTGTATAACCATAATTTTTCATAAAACTCAGCAGCTCTTACTTTGTTTGCTACACTTGTTTACTGCAGGGGTTGTGTCTGAGTTCAATCATGTTTTTTAAGAGAGATACTGCAGGCGTTGAATCTGAGTTCAGTCATGCATTTTAAGAGAGTTATTTCAGTTCTGTGTTTCAGTTTCAGCATTGAGAAGGAATAACCCTTAATTTTGATTAAATTTACAAAATACTCAAGCCTGGGAAAAACTGAAAATTTGTTTGAGGATATATTTAGAGTTACAAATTGATTTCAATTATTTGGACAAAGAATATGAAAAATACAGGAGGAGAGTCAGTAGGTGCAAATAAAAGGTACTACATTTAGCCAGGAGTAATCAGGTCCACAAATGTGAGATGGAGAGTGAATGGCTGTACCCTTGCAGATAAAATGCTGGTGCTAAAACATTCTGTATTCATAAATTGGAATTTGTCCGGTAGAAAAACCTAATCTCAGTAAAATGTCCCAAGATGGTAAGCATATAGAATAAAAAAGTCTAAAAAGTCCTAACTACTCTATTTATGTAATTTACTTGGACATAAATACTAAATAGAATAGCAGTTTTTCACTTTGAAAGAAAGAGTATTTAATGTTCAAGGAAGCCCCTAAAGTTTATTTTAAATACAGCCTTTTAACCTATCTTATTTTCATGTCTTTGACTTTATGGTGAAATGACCATTTCTTTATACATGGTAGTTTTAAAAGTCAATACAATCTAATTCCTGAGAGCCAGTGACTGTTTGAACTAGTCTGAAGGGATAAGAAGCACATATAAAACTTTAATGTCATGAGCGATAGTAACTGTAGTAACTGACTGTGAAAAAAAGATGAGGAAGGAAACACAAGTTAATTTAACTTATGATCCTAGGCCCTGCGTATCATGTTAGAAGTTGTGGTGGGTAAATAATAACATTTGTGGTAAGTAAGGCTAGTAATTAACTACTTTCTTTAATCTATAAAACATCACTTATTATTGTTTGTATACCAGAGGCTTTTGGATGTGATCCAATTTTTTTTAAGAGATAAAAGCTCCATGACATAATGTTCCAAATTCTAGTATAATTGTTGGGAAAAGAACAGTTTAAAAAAAGCATTGAGGATAAAAAAGGAAGCAATTAACTTCTAGCCGTCTCTAGAGCAGGAGAAGGTGAGGTGTTTTCTCAAAGGTTAATTTTGTCCGGGAGCTCTCACTGTACATAGAATTGGAGTGAGTCAAGAAAATTAATCTTTTCAGAAAAATGTCTATTTCTCCAAATCATAACCTTTCACGCAAAGCATTTTTTTGGGTAAATTTAGGCTGAGAAACCTGTCTTATGATGAAACATACAGACACAGGGAGGAAAGGAAAACCATATACCCCTGCATGTAGTTAACATCCTCATCTAGGTAAGTGATGAAGAAAAGCATTGAAATTCATGTCTTCATCCTTCAGAATCTAAGGGGAGTACTTGATACTTTACTATAGACCCTGCAATCTCTAAGTCAAATCCTCTAATATTATGAGAACCTAGCAGGCAACCTACTTGAAGCTAGAAGACTGTCCAATGAAATGTAAAATTAGAATAAGGACTTTTAAGTGAGAATTCAAAAATACCATGATGTCAAACACTGATCTGGCTAAATACTTAAGTCTATGAGGCTATTCATGTGCATACTTTTTTGATAAGTGGTCTTCTCTTTGAAGTGCTTTGTAAATTGTGGATCCTTCCTCACCTCTTATCTGAAATGTGGTTGATTGTGATTGCTAAGGGAGTGTCTTTGGTGAGCTTGAAACCTTGCTAAGAGGGGTCTGGAAAGAGATTTGGTTTGACTCCGAGGAAAAAAGGTAATATTACCTGCCAGTTTCTAACCCTGTGGTTATAACCATTGCTGTGCATTTAAGGAAATGCCTGGTTAAAATAAATAAATAAATAGACTAAAAGTATAGTCACATAAAATATCACTCACCAGAGCTGTCTGTATTTGATACGATGCATTTGTTGTTGCTCACCTGACCCTGTCCCATAATCCATCTCTGCCCATCTCATTCCCCTCATTAGAAACCTTTAAGCAGCTTTCAGAGAGCTGCCATATTTCAAAAGTAAACACCCTGTCACAAAAATGCTGCTTTCCTCCTGTGTGTCTCAGAAAGCATTTTTTCTGCTACTGTCAGTGAAAAGGAAAAAAACCACATTTTTCACAGGGACAAATGTTGAAAGCAGTTACATGCAGTCTGAGTCATCATCTAGGCTACAGTACATGAGTTTCTCTCTTCACCGGAAGAAGTCTAGGACACAACACGTGAGAACAGGCAAATGTCTGAAAATGTCATTTTCATTTGACTGTCTAGACTGCCTTTTAAGATGAAGTCTTGCTAGCAGAGACTGCTTAGGTAGGCTTTACAGCATTACAGGTTTTCAGTGTCTTCTAAGTAAAAGGGAAACAACCTGTAAAATGTCTTGTGATGTAAGCAGTGATTTGAGATGAGTCTTCAGGAACGAAAGACAGCTGGACTGAGTCATATTGCTATAGTCATAATTTCATCCACAGTAATATTCTAGACAGTGACTGAAAGCCAGTGGAAAGGCTCTGAATGACATCAGTGGTGAATGCTTTTTTAATGAATAGGTTCGAGAAATATTTACTCTGAAAAACTTGAAGTAGGAATTACATGTTGCTAAAAGAAATTTTGCTTTTTTGCTTGATTTAACTGTGGACTTCAGAATTCAAACCTGCAGTCTTAGCTATTTGACTTAGCACATTGGTAGTGGCTTATTTTACTGGCAGTCCAGATAGATTAATCTATAAAATAAATATTAATAACCGTTACTGTAGTAAAGTTTCTTACTAGTTGTATGGTCAATTTACACTAAATATACACAACAGGAGGAAAAAACAATTTCTCAGACTTTTAAAGTAAAATGTTTGGTTTTCCACCAATAATATTAATTGAATAAGTATTTTTTGTGTTAAAAATATTTACATGAAAAACAGCTGTTAAGGTTTTGAACTGAATATGAAAATGAAAGTAGGAAACATTATTTGTTGAATCTCATTGTAGTGCAAACTGCTCCAAGTACCAGTAACATTTATCCACTGAAGTATAATTGAACTTTTCTGAGTAACATTCATGCTTGTGCAGATGGCTCCCACATGGGCCATGCCTCATTTAAATCCCTCTTAATTCCTCTTTCGAGAATTCAAGTTGGATTTATGCAGTGCATAGTCCTTGTAGTGACCCTCTGCCTATAGAGAATTTCATTCTGTACTGCCATTTTATTTATATTGTCATTTTAAGCTGCAGTATGTTTACCAAATTAATGCAATATCCTGGCATAAATCAATCTCAGACTCTTTCGAAGTTGTGAACACTGCTACTTTTACCTTGTTCTTCTTCCTCTTGCGGCGGAATCGCAGAAGTTCTTTATGTTGCCTTGACACAAAGTTTACAGCTGCATACTCCAAAAGCGCAGAAAATACAAAAAGCAGACACACAGCCATCCAAATGTCAATCGCTTTGACGTATGACACCTATGGAGAGAATAGAGCAGAAGACTATGTTAAAACCACAGATGTGATGTTGGGTATTTCATGTCAGGAGGAAGTGCATTAATATCTCTACATTCCAACACTACTCAAACAAAACTTCACATGAAAACTAGATAATAAGGAGGCCAACAATTAAATCTATAGCTGTTAAATATTTTTAAAAATTAAGTCTTTCACACAAGGTGTTTGCTATTTATGTCATCAACAGTTCCTAATAGGGTTCTGTGTATTTTATCACGAAATAAATAATCCACAAGAAGCATGAGCTCTTCCACCATTTGTCCCACTGACATCTGTGAATGAAGCTAAGGAACCAGAGAGTAGGTTATAGTGGAACCAGTGGGAATTCCTGTATAATAGTTGATCTGATTTAAAGCTCCTGGAATAGAAATTAAGTAGAAGTGAGATAGATGGAGAACTCTGATATGTTCATTCTCTGCTAACTATATTAGCATGGTAAACCAAAGATAGAGACTCAGATTAGTTTTGTAATTTTGACACAGTGGAAGTACTGAAAATCAATCACAGAGTAGATGAACTCATTCGAATCCTTTATTGCCAAGCTCAGCTTCAGGCATAATCTGACCTAGGAAAGTAGGACCTGTTCCCTCTCTGTGTGCACAAGAGCTTTTTTGTATAAGCCAACACACCTAACTTCAGGCCTCAAAAATTTGACAAAAACCATCTGCTGCAGCTCTCTTTGGTAACCTCTTACATTCTTGCTTTCCTGAGTTTTTATAGAGTTCCATTTTCTTATCTGGTGGTGCTACCTTTGAATTCCATATATTTGAGGCACAACGCACACTGTTAGGGGTAACTTTTTTACTTAGAAAAAAACTAATTAGCTAAACTAAAAATACCACATTAAAATTAATACAGAATTAGACTTCATGTATTTTTATTGTATATATTTTGTTTCTATTGAGTGCAACAGCATATGAAGATGGTAATGGAATAACCCTTAAATTGAGAATCCTTAAAGGAATGGCAAGTCAGAAAATGTAGTCAATCATAGAAATATACTTTAAGCATTGCATAGTGAACCTTTCTTTATACGATTCTTTAGAGCTATTTAGCTTCATTTTTTTTTTTTTTTTCCTACATTTTAATGTAAATGTGTTTGTAACTAGTGAGTTAATTCATAATGCAGACAGGGTATGGGAAAGGAATGTCATTGAGAACAGGTTGAAACATATGACCTTTAGAAATTCAGTCATATCTACCAGTATGTCATCTGATATTGGGGTCTGGAAAAGGATGCTAAGTCAGTTGCTAAGCAGCGCTTATGTAGTACTGAATAACATTGCTTTCATTACATGCTGAGGTTTATGGAATTTATTAGATATGTGTTCAGCTAAATGGTTCAGATGGAAGAAATAGAATATATTTGATTTGACTCAAAACCCCCCTAACTATTTCAAAGTTATTTCTCCTTTCTTAAATGCTAATAATTAAAAAACATGCTACAAGGTTGACAGAAGGTGTATTTGTCACATAACATTATGACTTCGTACTAATGTGGTACAAATTAAGGAAATTCTGCCTACCTTTGGAAGAGATGCTCGTGAACCTGAGCTTTGTGTTGTCATGGTCAGTACAGTTGTTATTCCTAATGCCACTCTGGCTGGAGCTGCATCCATATTGATCCAAAATGACACCCAGGAGAGAATGACGATCAAGAGGCTTGGAATGTACATCTGGATGAGATAGTAACCCATCTGCCTTTCGAGGTGAAATCGGACTTCAATACATGTAAACTTTCCTTTTTATAACAAAGAAAAAATATTTAATATAAACAGAATGTTCTTTACTGTCAACATCTAGAGCAAACTCTAAAGAATTTACACCAAATAAATTTATCTAATGAAAGATGAATGTTTTGATTTCTCTTTAGTGATTTTTAATGTGCATTGTCCCTCTTATAACAGAAGTATATACTGGAGAGAAATGGGACAGGAAACCTAAAAATTTAAGCATTCAGTAACCTCTGGAACTCTTCTTTCCTTATGAAAACCAAACCATAATTTGTTATGACATAGGAAAGTTCCTTTGTGTGATCACATTGCTTTTTCCACTTACTGTTTGGAAACACTACTGTATTCAAAGAAAAGGCTTGCTCTCACATTGTGTAAAATCTTTATCTTTTGGTCCAATTTTAAGCTTAATTTTTTATTTTATTTACTTTTTTTTTTAATCCAATGAATTTTGGGAAAATATATCAAAATCACTCTGGTCATTAGCTTATAAATTGGAGATACTACTAAATCTCCCCCTTTATCCCCACTCAGACTGTTCCAGCTCAAAAGTACAATGACCAAGATTCAAGCAGAAATTGAGGATTTGAGATTAAGCAACTTTATGAAGCTAATTAAAAGGCATCATTTTTCCAGATACTGAACATCAAGCAACTTCCACTGATTTAACCAAATGAGAACAAATACCTAGTCTGCTCACAGAAATGTGTTAAAACCTCATTTTTAGCTTATCCAGATGTTTTTTTTTTACTCTGTAAATTGTAGATTATTTCACAGATCTAGACCTGTTCCCATTCGATTTTCTAATTCTCCTCAGTGCTCATATTAGTCACATGTCAATGGTGCTGAAGGCAATGCTGTTACCATAAACAGTGTATATGTGGAACATCTTTTCACAGCAAGAAGTATACATAGCTCAGATTTCTTCCTTATTTGAATGAAAACATTTCCAAATTCTGCCTTTAACATGGAAAGCTATACAGTTATTTATTTCTTAAGTGATATGAAGTTTTTTGATTATGTTTTCCAGTAGTTTTTGATAGATTTTTTTCCTTATCCATTTTTATCTGCCAAAATGCCATCTTATAGCAAACTGTTCCACATTAAGGGTGATTTAATATTTATCATATTAACAAAATTTATGTAATGGACTTATTTATGAGATAATCCTATACTAATGTAATATATTATGCTGTGACAAAAGTGTTAGGCGCATATAAATGTGTTACAGTTAAAGTAAAAATGAATTTTTTTTTCATATAAGTGCTTGGAAATATCTTCTGAACTTCATTATTTTCACAGTGGTTCTATTAACAGTCCATTAGTTTCTTCTATGTTGTCATAGTAAATGTTAATGTATGAAAATTTTATTCTACTAAAGCATAAAAAAAAAGAATAACTAGAAAGAGAGTAGTTATGACATTAAATTTTAAAATGACATATCTCAAGTGTTTTATATCTGCAGGCTCAATTATTGGTTCCAATCCTAATTGTCAGTGTTTTCTGAACTCTATCTATGCTCCTAAAATCTGTGTCCCAAATTGTGGCTCAACCATGTGCTGCCTCAGCCTCAAAACTGATTTCTGCTTAAATCAAGGAATGAAGTCCTGGTTTAACAAATTGAATGGGAACTTTGGTGTTTACTTCAGAAAAGACCAGGATTTTCCCCTACATTTCTCTTCCAGCATCTTAAAAAGGATAGCAACACGATACATTCTTTTACTTAGCAGTTCAATACACTCCACATAACTAGAAGTTCTGCACTGACTAGCCTTTGTCACAGTCATACTCTTACTTTAGACTGGTCCTTACCCTGAAAATTTATTTTTTGTGACATTTTTTTCTTTTCATTCAGCAGCCTTGGACAGCAGTAGTCTTTTTCTCATACCTAACAGCAAATCGTGGTGCTAAGGAGTGACAGAAATATATCAACCAAATCTAGGACTCTTGCAAAGCCATTTTATTTGGCATCACATCAGCAAGAATTACAGTTCAGCATGCAACATTTTCTTCTTATAGGGTCCTGCATGCTTCTTTCAAAGCAAATAAGGAAAGAAAATTAAGGAGCATCTGAATGGGTAGTATATGTATAAATGGAGTGTAAATAAACATTGTCTATTACTTGTACTTTTTTCACTTTTTTTTTTTTTTTTTTCCTCCAGAGAAAGGTGAGATAAGAGATCTGAGCTTCTTTCCTCAGTATTCAAGTTGGCGTGAATTATTACAGACATCTCATCACAAAAGTACTATGGTCCTAAAGAAGGAGCAATAAAGAATCTATTAACTCTGATGTGGATTAATTTTATGCAGCTGCAAGTTTGACAGGTTTGTCTGAACTAAGAAGAGAGGAATAGCTGTGGACAACAGTACCCTAACAAAATGAAAGAGATTCTGAATTAAATGAGTGCAAATGAAATATATTATAACCACAGAAAAGAAAAGAGATAGGATTATGAAGAGGCCAGAACTAGAAATGAATGATGTGTCAGAGCAATTATACAGAATTATTTTTTGCTTGCTTTAGTATTTTTGTAATCATTGGTCAAGGTAAAAAAAACCAACAAAAACCTAAAACCAAGAAAAAAACATTAATAAAGAAACTGAAGAGGGTCTCTAAGTGGAAAAATATCTTTGCTTAACTCTACAGAATGTGTGACCAGTAAGCCTGTCATATGTCCACTGCTTCCCAGTCAAGACCACTGCGTTCCTCATCTGCTTTGTTCCAGTGTAGCACTGAAAAATTAACTTACTATGTGGCAATTCCCCAGGGAGACTGATAGTCACACATTTAGATGCTTTGGTCTGTTACTCCATTGCTGACTATTGGCTTTCTCACAAGTAGAAGAAAGCAGAGGAGAAAGGCAGCACTTGGGTCAGTCCCAGCACTGCAGTTGCATTAATTGCTGATCTAAGTGTGTAAGGGTTGATGTTAGCTTTTGCCCTTCTTGGCTGAGATCAGAACCACCTGCCTAAACTTGGCTAATGAAGTAGAATGGAAGAAAACCCATTTGCACTAGCAGATGTGAGGTTCAGCTAAGAGGCAGCCAGAAGAGATTCATGATGTTGTTTCCCAGCTGAAGCCATCACTGAGCTGCCAATCCCCTTTCTCTTCCTGCATTCTGTTTTGAATTCAAAGCCAGGTTAGCTGTGGTTTAATCTGTTTGACTGGATGCTTGAATGAATGAGAAGAAACGTGTCCACGAAGTCATGTTAGTCGGGAAGGAGATAGACAAGCAGCTAAGAGCCTTGCTCTGCTAATTCATTCCCAGTACATGAAAGGTATGTTCTTGATCATTTTAATATGCACTGTAAATGTTATGGAGAATAGCTAGGAGGAACATCTGAAACCTTTGTGGTATTTTGGTTTTGCTGAGGCTGAGTAGCAAATTAAGACTTGATGCTAGTTTCACACTAGAGCTATATATAGATGTGCACACAATCCATACAATGGACAGATTTTTGTAATGGAAAAGAGAGGAACAGCTATTGAGGGCTTCCTAAAGGATAAGCATTTTTTCCTGAAACAGAGATCATGCTCTCTGTGTTTTTAAGTCCAGCGTAACCAGGGATTCAGGTGTGAAAAAGGCACCAAAATTTCTGCCTTGCTGAATGATGTACCTACGCATATGATGATGACGATGTCTCTTACACATGTTCTTTGGTAACAAAGTCAGATCTGCTGGGCTAGTATGATTTCCATGCAATGTCCACACTGAAACCAATATTGTAGCGGAAAAATGTATATTCCAGTCAGTCTATATGTTTTTTTTTCTTTCCCCCAGAAAGTATAAGTAAGTTTTTCTGTGGAGTCAATGTCAAGGTTACATATTCTATTTTTTTTGGTTGCTGCTGCTCTGGCCAACTGTGAGTAACCTGAGTAAAGCAATTTTCTACTTTAGCCCCCCTGCACAACCTCCTTAGACCATGGCAGGTGCTGTTTAAGCAGTGGGTTATGCAGGCAGCAGCATACTTGTGTCATAGGCACTGTGGGACATACAAGGGAAAGAAGTATAAGTAGTAGCTTTCAGACCCAAAGGAGTCCTTCTTTTCAGTTTCATCTGCCTCAGACTGCTCTAGAGGCAGTAATTGGTAGAATTTAAATATACCTGTCCCCTTTAGTAACACTTAAGATATCCCTTGGGGAGAAGCTCTTCTTACTGTATCCTTATAATATCATGCTCATATTTGCATTAAACTACTTAAATAAGAATTTAATACTTGATGAATAGACAATTGTTCAAAGCTTAGCAAAATTGAACTAAGCCAAGTTAAACAAATCTGAATTAATCTTTATGGAGCCCCGCAGAGTATGAATCTTAGATCTGGGAAGTGAAAATTTTATACTCTTATTCCAACACATCTGTCAATATGAGTGTAGACTACACAGTATTGTTTTTTTCTAGTGACTGAAGACCAACAAACAGCCAGCCCAAGGGACAGAGCTTTCCTAGCTATGGAAATTTGCTAACAGTGTCCTGGAACAATTGAGCTGTGATGATGGTCCTCTCTAGCACTGCATTTTCTCCCTTGAAAAACTGCTAGAGCCACAGGTTTAAAGTGAGATTGAGCACTAAGAGGCAGAAGGAAAGGAGAAAGGGAAAGTGAGGCTTCTTCAATGGCTAGGATATGCTCAGCCTAAGGGTTTAGATCCCTCAATACAATACAGGGCTTCTAAGATTTGTCTGTCTTCTGGAAATTCATTTTTTAAGCAGCTCAACTCTTCTACTCCCCATGAGGACCGTAAGCATTCAATCTGAATCTGAGTTTGAACATTGTGTTAGACAGTATATTAATTCTAGGTGCTATTCTGAAACTCTGCAGTGTTTACCATTTTTAGACTCGTAAAAATCACAGCTTGTCATATTATGTGGAATAGACAACATATTGCAAAAGCCAGCTGACACACTTCTCTGTAGAAAGAAAATTAGACAGTCTTCTCTTCTAAAAGCAAAAGTTAAAGACTCTTCTAAGACAAAACAATAGGTGGACTCAAATAACAGATTTTATATGGATTGATGTAATGTGGTGACTGCACTTTGACTTTCACTGTTTTCTAACGATTAATACCTTGGATTCCCAGGCACTCATTAAATAGTTGCCATTGTCATGTTTTGAATTTTCTTGTCTACTCTCTGTACCTTTGTATGAAGGAAGAAAGCACCATTATTTCCTCAAAACAGATGTCTATCACAGGAGAACAGTTTATGAGAGGCTTTTAGATTGCTGTTCAGCTGCAATCTAATATGATCAAACTGCAGGCCATCATAGACTTCCTCTTCACTGTATTTTCCCAGCCCTTTCTTAATGGAGTCTGGCACTTACCTCATCCTGAGCTGGAACACTTCAGAGTGCTAGCTAGTCCTTTATGAATGTGTGTCTTAGAGCCTCAGAAAGATGATGTTTTGATCAGGATTGTCCTGAACCCAAATCATTCATCATGTAATTAATCAAGCCTTTTGTTATATGCCATGCATACATGAGCCTTAATGTTTTAGGTTATCTAGTACACAGGATGGAATCACCCTGGCAAAGGTTGCAATTGTCTTTAGTGAGAGTGAGGGTATTGTCTCCAAGTGTCCTCAGATAAACTGGGTTAATGAAATAAATCCCCAAGACACCACATAGGAAGCTTTTTATTTTGAATGTAATTAAGGTTGAAATAAATTTTCTGAGGAAAACTTTTTTGTTCTAACTGAAGTAACTGTTTTCTGAAATCAGGCATAGTTTCAGAATGAAATAAAACTGTATTGCCGTAGGAGGGACGACATAGACCACCAGCACTTTCCTTCTGCCTTTTGTTATGTGCTTTCTTTTTGCTCTGCATCTGTTAAAATGAGACCACAATTAACCTCTCTTGGCAACAAAGTATCAAACTGAAATTGTAATGGCAGATGATTTTCACAGAGGGCGTTGAGAAGGAGAATGAAATATATAAACTGACTTTTCTACAGGGTAGTACTGCTCCTTTTACTTTCACTCCCACTTGAGTCATTATCAGAATCACCACTAGGAAAGCAATCTAGCTTAGTTTACATTGCTCAGTAAAAAAACCTCCCATTTTATTCCTCCTAGAATGTTGTACAATCTTTTGAGGCATTCTGCTTTACATATTACTGAAATACAGTTAAATACTTTCTGTCCTTTTGACTTCCCATTATAAAATTTCTTAAGTTAACAACACTCTGTAAATGCATGTGTGTGCAAACCTGGTTATTTCAAGAGACTGTCTATAAAATTGATTACATATAAATAAAGTTAGCTGAAATTATTTTCATACCTCTCTAAGAAGGAGACAGGGTAATAAAAAAGCACTTAGTAATTGCAATCTCCAGAGATTTTTTTGAATTTGCGCTGAAATAGAGATTGCAATTTGAGTATATTTTGCTGATAAAAACTGATTATAAAAGTATTTGCTTTTTCATCATCATAAAACAATCAGGTGTAGCTTTGATCATGCAGGCTGACTAAAAATTGAATTTCAAGTGTCTGGTGTGTAGAACTAGGTAAATTCTAAATTATATATGGTGTGTCTGTATCTAAAGCCAAGATTCACAAAACGACTGTAGGAATATGCTATCATTCATTTTTTCTTTCAAGTCACAGTCTGCAGATACTAGTGGCATACTGGGGGATATCAGTGCTGGTGCTGCCCCCTGCCATTGGCTACATAAGTAGACTCAGGAAGGAAGTGACTCTATATAGTTTGCTTGGAACTAAATACTGGGGGAGGTGGTAAACATAATATTGGTGTAAGACTGATAGGGATTGCAGTACAAGAATGTTGAAAGTAAATATGGAAAAGAGCAATTAATTTTTTTTCAGCTTGTTAAATTTGCACTTGCAATTCCCATCTCTCTCAGAATGGAGGACCAAGCTGCCATTCAGAGGGACCTCCATAGGCTGGAGGCCCACAATATCATGACAGCCAACAACTACAAATGCAGTTAGGCAATGAAGATGCACTGGTACAGGCTGGCAATGGACTAGATAGTTAGCAGTTCTGTGGGAACTGAATGATATCAAGTTGAACAGAAGATATCTGTGCAGTTTTTGCTCCACCAGAGATGTGAAGACCTGCTGCACTGCTTTAGCAAGGTCAGGGATGGGACAAGTAGAAACTAAGGAGAATCTGATAGCAACATAAATAGCAAGGACATGTGGACATAATGTCTCTACTTCCAGGACAGCTGATTTATTTTTATTCAATGAATCTTTAAGGTAGAATTTTTACATTTTGATAAGTGCAGGGGTGACAACTGAGGTCTCTTCTGCAGAGAAAAATGCCCTGTTGGAGTCAGTCAGTGCCATTTTCTGTGTCTAGGGATGGTTGCATCCTCAGCCTGTCATAGCCTGTTTCTTTTTCCATGTTTATAACTTCTCCTTTTTTTTCAGTGAAGGAACAAGCAGCTTCAGAGATTTCACACTCCTTGAATACCTACTGTATAGAAAGGACAAACTTACTTCCTTTTCTGAGAAGTGGTTTATGAAAAATATGAGTGCTTACAAAGCCATGACTTAAAAGTCGCTGCTGTAGTTTCAAAAAGAGTGGTTTAAGTGTTTGTCAAAACAAGTAGCCATTTTAGTTCTTGTTGGCAGAGTAAGGCATCTGTTACATCTCTTTAATCACTATTGTACTGGCAGCAAAATGATCCAATATATGGCACTAAGTCAGCTGAAGGTAGGACCTACAAGGAGCACTATTTACAGGTTGTTAAGCAACTTGTTTGACCTTAAGGGGGAACCAAAGGGATCCTGAGGAAAGATTGTGTATAGAATGTGTGTGTGAGAAGATTGAATGGGGAATGTGGAATTAAGGAATTGAGCCAATAACTGAGATCACAGATTTACCATATTAATGATACAGAATTATGAGAAATGGTCACATACAGAACCTCTCAGTTCTGGAGGAGTGTTGCAGTAATAGCCCCACCATTTCCAGGACTACTACATCCAAAACTTTGAGCAGCATCATTCAAGCGCGTGTATTGTGCATTGTCTGTGGTGCAGGAGTAAAGCCAAGATTCACAGTATTTCTGTTTGTGCCTGTTAGGCAGTGCTATTATTTATAAATTCATGATATTGTATATTGGGCTTTTTGCAGTCGTGATTGAAATTACCCATAATTGCAACAGAAATGGAGTGTTGCATAAAAGCCCAGGGGAGCAACGTGTGTGACATAGGAAGTGAATGAGGATGCAGTAAAGGAAGACCATCCTTGTAATGTGAATGGTTCACATTTCATGATTTTTCTGGTTGTTACGATTCTATGTCACTTCCCAAATCTGTCACTGTGCATATGCGGGTGGACCCAAACCCATGAAAATGATGAGAAATGTTGCTGCGCCACTTCAGAACACAAGACTTGATAAGCCATTATGCTGTACTGTTGCTGAAACTATTTTGTCCCTATATTTAGAAGCAGTTTATTTTTCAAGCTGTGGTTACAGTGATCCATTTTCAACTGGGCATGAAACACCGATGAGACATGCATTCATGCATTTCCACTTACTGTCCTGAAGCTTCATGCAAATTTTTTTCACAGAGACACTTCCCAACCCCCTTCTGTTTTATAGGATGTCTCAGAAAATATTTTCATTTTATGTTCTAACTGAAGTGAAAACTCTTCTTTGGTCACTTATTGCATACCAGCTGCAGTTGGTTAGTTTTCTTCTAAGAAACCTTTTAATCTAATAGGCTTTATTTCTGGTTTTAAAAAATGTTTGTTTGTTTGTTTCTTGTGCAGTATCCTAAAGGATATCTGTCTATAGTAGCTCACTAGAGGAGCCTTAGAAAGTATATCACTGGTCGCATATCTGAGTGACAATAGAGTGACTAAAACTCTTTAGTTGCTATTGTTGTCTTTTTATATAATGTTTAGGGATTTTTAGCCTACACACAGTAGCTAACAATACTGGTTGTAACAAAGAAATGAGAGACACTCCCTCTCTCACCAAGATCAAACCAAACCCATCTAATTTGATTTTATTATCTTCATACAAAAGACTTGAATAAAAAAATAAATACTCTAGAGAAAATACTGTTACCTTGAAGAGGAGATTGTCACAATTAATGTAGTCGTTCTCTTTTTTTGTTTTCCTGGCAAAATTTTTTAGGTTTGATGCTGTAATTCAGAGTAGGCCACTCTGCTGCTTCCTTGGGTGAGGACATACCCTTCTGTGGGCAACTAGTGCTGCTCTGCTCAGCATTACATTTTTCCCCTTGCCCATCATAGGCAGGCCCCACAGCTGTGGAATTTCTACTTGTTTGCCCAGATCTTTTAAAATCTCCATCCTGAAGAGGGCCTGCATCCAGGTTTCCAAGTTTTCTGTGTTAGTAAATGGCTTGACTTTTTATGAACAAACAAAATGGCCCAATTATTTTTTTAAGTAGAAGCGTGAACTTCAGCCAAATTTTCGGGGTTGTGGGCTGCAATCACATTTTAGAACACCTGTTTGACCACAGAAAGAAAGCTTATAACAGACTGATGATTGGCCATGCTGTCCTCTAGAATTATGAGAGTAAACCCTTTCACCCACCTAAATGTGAGAGCGGTTCACAGGGATAAGCACATTAGTTTTGTAGGCACTTTTTGAAAAGAGTCGAGACACCTCATGTGCAGTTAATAACATCTGTTGCTCTGGCTTCTCAGCTCACTTTTGGCCCACTGTGACAAAGACAGTAGACTCAAGGTGACCCCATGTAACCTAGCATGCTATGACTGGGCCCAACAGGTTTTCCTATTTCTTCTTGGAAGAAAATTAATACCAACTTAAGTAGGTTGAAACATAGGTTATAAATAAAAAGATAGTGGCTCAAAAATATCAAAAGAATGAAGCTTTGTTAATAATCAAAAGTTTTAAACTATGATGATTGTAATGAAATTTCTCAGACAAGCATTCCAGAGATACCTGGAAATCACATTTTAAACCAGGTTTCCATTCAATGTCAGATTAAGTACCATAGTAATGTTTTAATTGCTTGGAGATTTTTGATATCTTGTCCAAGTGAACTCTGGAAAAATGAGGAGAATACTTTCTACCACATTCCCATATGATCATAACACTCTAAAGGTTATAGAAGTACATTTACAGGCACATGTTAAAACATTACAAAAGCAGGAGAGTCCTAAAACAGGAAGAAGAGGTAGCTTATATATCTCAAAGCAGACCATGAAAAATTTGAAAATATTTTCTTGTTTGTCATAGGGATCATGGTAAAAATAAAACAAGAATGATATTAATTTCATTATTATAATTAACAAAGGGAGGTTTGAGTGAAAAAATTACTCTTCTATAGGATCTCAGTCTAGGTGTGGTCATGGCACACCCTGTAAATTAAAACTCCTTACTGAAATACTGCTAAATTATTGCAAGTATGTATTTTATTAAGTTTCTTGAAGTAGACATTTGATCAGCCTTCAGGTAGTTTTGTTTTGTTGTGTCTGTTATTTAAGACTGCATTATCCTTCACAGTGCACCTGTACATTTTAATCACCACGTGAATTCAGTGAGATTTAAAAAAAAACCCAAACAACTCTCCAAAATAACAATAAATGTTAAATCTATTTCCAGTGTTAATCACTAATACACTTTCCTACCTGTGTTGTAATGTTTGGTGCAGTAACATAAATCCTTTTCTTCTTTCAACAGAAATTGTGGCAGAGTGAGACCTTCTGCTACTTGAACTGCTCCCTTTTCTTGCCATTCAAAAATGAGATCATTCATTGTGTATCCAACTAAAAAATAAAACAAAACCAAAGAAATGTAAATGAACTCTAAGGCACTTGCAAACTTTAAAATGCAAAGACATAACCAAATAGCGATGACTTAAATGTCATAAAAAGGATATAATACAGGAGGTCTGCTTGTACTTGTTAATCACAGTGTTAGCTGCTGTTCCATGTTGTACTGAATTAGAAAAAGAAGCCAGTCTTATGCATTGTTTGTGAAATCTTAGTAAGTCAGGTAGTCTATGAATGGAATTAACAAAATCATCAAAATGAGCTAGACATCCAGTTCTCATGGGTGCTGGGGAAAATCTTAGCCCTCCTAGCCTATGAAGGATAAAATAGGCTCTTCACACTCAGTTCTTTTTCTCCTTTGATTTGAGTTGAAATAGTGGATTGTCAAAGCTACGTTTATGGATTTGTTTTGATTTGAATTGTTAGGTGTAAATTCTTCGAACAGAACAATGAATGAAAATTTCTGCAGGAGTGAGGTACTAGTTGAATTGAAACAAAACTTTTCTCTGAAACTGGTACAAAACAAGGGAAAACAATTCATTGTAATCTTCTTTTATTAGCTGACTGACGTATTATGATATTAAAAGGCATTTGATTTTAATATTCAGATTCCTGTATTTATCTGTAACTCATGCATGTGTGTGTAAGATTAAATAAAACAGCAAAAGCTGTAGTAGAAGTACTAATCAAGGACCAGGCTTTGTAAAGGGAAGTTAATTTTCTTTCTATTTCCCTTTCTTAGCTGGATATTTTCATGGGATATCATTGGAGAAAATAGATCTACTTCCTTTGAATATGTGATATATTACCTTTCCAGTATATCCCTGGTATTTTATTCCCATTTTTTCCTTAATTTTTTATCTGGTTATGACAACTGGTAAAAATATATAAAAAATAAAGGCTTCCTATCCTCATTCAGGTTTCATTAAGTCTTCCCTCAAAATCTAATAGATTTGGAAAAAGTGAGATTTTAAAATTGAAATCTAAAACTAGATTGCTTCTATTTTTGTAATAGTTTGAATGACAAGGGTACACTCGAGCCCCATATATTAGCTTGAAAAAGAAGGGAAAGGGAGTAATCTAAATTATATAGCTTTTATTCATCTATTTTGCCTTTTTTTGCACTATTTCCTTTCTTCTTTAGTCCATTGCTAATGAACTGTTGAGGATAGCCTACTGATAACTGGAAATACTTTGTGACCTTTCAGTAACAAATTACTGTTCAAAATATATTGTTCAGAACTTTCCAAGAGTCTGCCAGCAAATACTGAAATTTTGAGTTCCACTGAAAGTAGTAACCTCTTTGGTGTGTAGCCATAAATCTTTTCCCTTTCATATACAGTTATTTCATTACTCTTTTAATACATCTATAAATGCTACTCAGTCATAATGCCTTGATAGGCTGACTACAAATTTAAGATACACTCCATCCTTTCTGAGCTATGTTGAATACGCCTATAAGCTAAGAATCAGTGTTTATAAAGGTAGAACTGTTTTCAACATATCTCCTTGCTTCTAGACTCTTGATGTTTCTTTTGGGGAGTACCTTTATAGAAGGTATTCGTGGGCACTCAGGCTGACTGTTGGTTTACTTTGGTATTTTGTTTGGGCTGGATGAATATGCTATAAATGAGATCATATCTTTTTAAATAATATTTACTTAAGATCAGACATTACTCAAGTCATTACAAGTATGTATTAACTGTGAAAGCTAACACTTGTTTTTCTGTCTTATTGAATACATGACATTCCATAAACACAGTCATAAAAATTACTATTAAATGCCACAAAATATGAAAAAAGGAGAAGTATAGCTCTTATCAAACTTTGCATGAATTCAGACAAAAAGCAATTGTGTGTAAAGCAGATTATCATTTGAAGCACATAGATTATGGCCAGAAGTGATATCCTCTGAGTAAAACTCACTGTACTGACAAGAAACAACTGCTATGTCAAAATGTATTTCACTAAATCAGATTAATTCATCTCTAATATATGCTTTTAATTTTATTTACTCCACTTGCTAATTCTTATATAGTGCAATGTATTGAAAGCAACAGCAGTGCATGCAAGATGCTGATGTAGTAATTAATTTTTAGCATGTTTACATTTTAAATACCCAACATAGCTTTAGCATTCGATACTGTTAACTGCAGTTTTATAAGTCAAGACCATAGTTATAAAGTAAATGTGTCTTAATGGAGATATGAGTTTATGGTATATCAAGGAAATTTCAAATAGTATAATAGATATTGTGCTTCTTCTAGGTATGTTAACTTAAATCAAATTAAATCTCATTTACAGCCCTTTATTAAATGTGAGATACGTGGTCAAACCAAATGTGCCCACTGAATTATGGAAATCTAAAATCTTGTAATAGTCCTGTAATTGCTGAAGTAAAAAAAAAAAAGTAAATTACTAGGTAACTATTGGTAACACAAATACGTCTCTAAATTTTCTGTAGTGTTAACAAGGACAGGTATTCTTGATTTTGCAACTGAAATATTTTGTTATTTGATACAGTTCCAAATAAACCAATGATCTCTTCCCCCCCCCCCCCAACTATTGCATTGCTCTTTCTTGGAATAGAGAAAAGAAAGAAAGTCTGCAGTAGAAAGTATCTAGTCACCAGTAGAAATACAGCAGAATCAGAGAATTTGCAAGAACAAACTGTAGCTCATGTCCTAGCCCCATCCCATGATATTCAATGCACAAAAGGGCTAAAACCCACATTGTTCTGTGTTAGAAATTTTTCTGGAGGAACAATACTACTTGAGCTAACTGAGCTTCCTTTAATATTTCCAAAGAGGAAAAAAAAAAAAGGTAATTTTTTTTTTTTTAATTACTTTTATGAGGAAGACCTGCTGGATAGCACAGTGCTTAACACTCAGAATGCTCATGGTATTATGTGCATTGTACATAAGGGAAAAAAGGCATTTCTATAGAAATGACCGTTTAAAAGTCAGTGGTTACCCTAATCTAAGTATACATACCATTACACTTTAAATGTATGGTGTTACACATGCAATGAGCTTAAAAATCAGTCTTCCAGCATCCTAATTTTGGGAGCTCTGTAATTTGTGTCCCTTACTGGGACACAAGCAGCTGGGCTCCCAGCAGCACAAGGGGACAGATCGTGAGGCTGATAGAGACTTATGATCCTGTTATGGATAAGGCACCAAATCGCTTAGTACCATCAATGGGAGGTGGGAGGGCCAAGTGTAAAGAAAATAGCAGAAGTATAGGGAGATTTGGTAATGAAAATTTTGAATCCTCAAAGGCAGAGTGTTATTTTGTACATTTAGGATCCTAGAATTGCCAATCATAAAAGCTTACAGTATTATAACTATGTGGATGACTTGAAAATTCTGATGCCACTGCCTGAGTTCAGTGGGACTGTATAGTCCTTTCATGCATATTTATTTGCAGTACTGAGTCCTAAATTTCCAAAATGGAAATTATTAGATGCTACATTTACCTTACTCATCTGGATGTAAAAACCTTCATCTGTCCACTGCTGAAATGAGTTTTACAGGAATAAAAACAGAAACAAGTAACTTACTACTTTGTCTTTATAAGATTAACAACTGTTTAGCTGAAAAAAGGACGATAAGGGAAGTGAGCAATGGTGCTCTATTCATTCTAGATTTATGCAGCACCAATCTAACTGGTCAAGCTTTTAATTAAAGCTGAATGTTCCTGAGAAACAATTGCAATTAAACATAACTAGTCTGAATGCAGCAGTATCCAAATACTAAAATTCAATAAAACAGGTATCTTTGTGTTATCTCTCAAATTTTGCTTTGATATTCTTGAATAATGACATCACTAACAGAAAGAGAAATTTGTTGGGTAGATATATGCAGAAACAGTTCAAACACAATATCTTAGGAATGCATTATTCTGCCAGTGGTTGACAAATACGTTTAGGTTCAAATCAATGCTTTAATTTTTCATTAAATATTCAGAAGGCACAATAAATAAAATAAGGCAAAGCATCTTAAAATAAATTCTAGAAATACTAAACCTGAAGTCCATCTGAGCTTTTGGCTCCTACTCAGCTGCTTGCATTACCCAAGTAATAAATGTGCACGATCTTCAAAGCAATTAAAAAAAGCCCCAAACATTCAGTAGCATAACTTTAAAAGTCTAAATGGCTGTTGCCGATACTGGTCTACTGTCAAAGATTAGAGATACAGAGTACATATGTTTTCCAAATGGCCTATGTGATAAAAAAATCTGAGAAGCTGTATTCCATTACATGGTTATGACAATGCAAATGAAGCAATAAAGAACAGTTATATGATCAAATCACCTTCTCAGAAAACTGTGGGCTTGAAATATGAAGATTATTCTGAAGGGATGTGTGGTTACCTGTATAAACTTGTGCTATAAGTGTTATACTGTCATATGTGTTCTGCACCTTGTAAGAACTGCATTGAAGTATTCAGTAGTTATATTCAGTAATATAGTAATATTCATAAGATGTTTCTTTTTAGTTATTCTAAGGGATAAGGAAGATAATGGTGTCTTTATTCTGCTGATAGGTCCATAAATACTGAATCCACAGAAACAAGGTGCCAGGAGAGTTGATGTAATCTAAGACCCTGAATTTGAGGAAATAGAGGAACCAACTCACAGCAATGTCGTAGAATGAGGACTCTCATCCCTTGCAGTTTTTCAAGTTCAGATTCACACCTACAGAAGCCCTATCTCCCTGATGATACCTGTTTCTAGATTCTTCTCCTTACATTTGCTATGTCACAGAAGCTCAGGACAAATGTTAATGCAGTGATGAGTTTTGTAGTTTATTTATATATATATATTTTTTTTTAATTTGCAAGAATAGCAAAGACAATGCTTAATCACATTTCCTATGCCTCTAACATTCCTATCAAGAAAGCTCTGTGTTTTGTCTAGGGAAATCATTTCAGTGGCCTTCTACTCTAAGAGTACAGAAAGAGATGACCCAAAGGGTGTTTTTATCAAGTACATGTAACTTTGTTAATTGACTCTGTTTATGAATGTATGGAGCTTATTCTGTAATAGACATAAGTGCTTAGCTCTTGAATCCTGATTACTTCTTGGGATAAGACTTGAATGTAGGATGTTTTCTTTTTGTGCCTTGCTTTCATTGCATTCTGCTTTTCATAGGAAATGTGGTGCAGATGCCCGAAGGGAGTCCCAGTCTATGTGTCTGGAAGAAAAAAAAACTGTGGCTCTATTTTTGAGCACACCTGTCTTTCAGGGTAAACTTTTGCTACATGATGGTTATCCCTATTCTTTGTATATTTTTGCTGTTTGATCTTACTATATTATCTCTCTTGCTGCTGCTTTGTGAGTAGAATATATATATATCTCTTATTTTCATTTGCTGCACCCCAACATGTTATTCAGCCTCTCGCTATAAAGAAGTTTTTCTTTTTTGACTATGAGGTAGTATTGGTGATTACTAATTGCTACCATATATTTTATTACTAGTGATTGGAAAATACAGTGTTATGGAGGAATGCTCTAGTGCCTATATTTTACTGTTGAAAAAGAGACAGTCAGTCCTTGGCTTAGTATACAAGAGTGCAACTCACTTTTTATTGCTGGTGGAAAAAGTGACCCTTTTACACTACAGAATTAGCTGAAAGCAATGGAGGCTATAATCTAGTATACTGGTCTGCAGGACCAGGCCAACTTAAACTAAATCAGGTGGATTAGTAAGGACTTCTGTCAATTAAAAGCAATATTCTAGGGTTTGGGTTTGAAGGGTGTAAGTGCGTGAAGGTTGAGAAAGGAGGTAGAGCTGTCAAGTTGTATGTGCTAAGGGATGCAAACCAGCTGATGTGGCTGAAGTAGAGTGCATTTTACAATGTACTTGTTATTGTCTAGCTACTGTCCAGGTGTGTTTTTCTTAATTTTATAAACATATTACTAATCACACAAAATATAAGTGGTGTCATCATAGAACTGAAAAGAAAGGACAAAAAAAGCACAGTAGCATTCAGAAGTGAGGGGGTATTGCTCAGGAAAAACTCAAGAACTGTGTGTATGCATGGCCATGGCACTATAGCTTCTCAACAAATAGGTCTGTTAAAGAGGCAATTAATTTTTTTGAGCCTGAAGTCATTCCAGGTAATTAGCTAGTGAAGTCTGTACTCACAGACTCAGACCTCTGTCTGAGATGAATATGGAGCACTGGCAAACTAAACAAAATTTAGAATTAACTGGTAGTGTAGAGGGCCTGAAACAAATGAGAAAGTTGGGTTTGGCCTGCAGAAGCTTTTCTTTAGAAAATGGTCTATCACAGAGCTGGTGATAAGTGTGGAAAAAAAAAAAAAAGAAAATAAAACTCTGTGTCATCACAGTTATGGAAGGAGGAAGTGGAAAAGAAAAGGCATTGGATAAGGAGTGGTTGTCAGGACTTGTTCCTGGAATAGTTGATGCAGCTTTTGAATATCTGTCCATCAAATATAAATAAACCATAGTGATAGTCTATTTAATTATCTAATATATACAAAACTCTTTGGCAGAAGGTGGTCAAGAGAGACATACTAACTGCAGCCTTTAGACAGCACTGAAAATTCATGGAATCACAGAATGGAGGGCCTTGGTCAGAAGGGACATCTGGGGATCATCTAGTCCAACCCCCCTGCTAAAGCAGGATCACCTTGGGCAGGTTGCACATGAACTGATCAAGGCAGGTTTTGAAAGTCTCCAGGCAAGGAGAATCCACAAATTGCGTGTTCAAGTGCTCCATCACCCTCACAGTAAAGACATTTTTCCTTATGTTGAGGTGGAACTCCCTGTGTTCTAATTTATGTCCATTTCTCCTTGTCCTGTGGTTGGGTACCACTAAAAAGAGTCTGGCCCTATCCTCTAGACCCCCACCCTTTAGATATTTATAAACATTGGTAAGTTCCCCTCTCTGCCTTCTCTTCTCCAGGCTAAACAAACCCAGGTCTCTCAGCTTTTCCTTATAAGAGAGGTGTTCTGGTCCTTTAACCATCCCTGTAGGCCTCCACTGGACTCTCTCCATTAGTCCCGTGTCTCTCTTCAACTCAGGAGCCCAGAACTGGACACCTTAGGATGAGTTGTCAAATGTTGTGCTGCTGAAATGGAAAGGAAATAAGAGGTATGGTTTCCACATTCAAGCACAGGCAGGCATTGACCTGGTGTGTCCACAATTACTGTGACTCAGGTGGACAGGGAACCTGAGGTTCCCTGGCAGATAAGAAATACGCTCCCAATCTATTATCTTTCTTATGGTGTCTTTGTGCTGTTGTTGGAAAAGAACAATGTGCACATTGTTTTCTGTAATGCAGCAGCCGGTACTGCTGTAGCCTGCTTACAGATCTTTCCATTTGCACAGTCACCAATTTAGACCATGAGAAGAAAGAAATTGTACTATTCAGGTAACAGCATCACACAGTATGGAGTGAACTTTCTCTAAAAATCCAAAAGGTAGGAGGATGATTGCTTAGGAAGACTAAAAAGCCTCCATAAATCAAAAAGGGGGAAAAAATAAAAGGCCATTCTTTAATATGAGAGAGAGACAATAAACATCAAAATAAAATTATGAAGAGAGCAGCGGCTTTCTCCCTTGTATATGGTACTTATATGTCAAATAAAGTTATAATTGTAATAGAGGAATAAAGGAATTCTGTGAGATAAAAGTGAAGCTTAAAAGAGACAAGAAGCTCTAGCACATGAAAGTAAAACATTCCTGGGAGACAGGCCATAGAAATAAATATGTATGTAGTTGACATTTCTTTGTATCTCATTCAAGTAGAATAAAACTAGAATTATCCCACATGCCTATAGGCTGTCCTAGCGTAAGGCATAGCAAAGTAGAAGGGATTATTTCATATGTGCATTTTCATTTGTTTCCTTTTGAATATACAAAACCAGCTCATATTAGCTGCTGAGAAATCATTTAGTAAAATAATTAATTTAAAAATAGAAGACATTTCCACTTAAATATTTTTCAGACACTTCGTGATACAAGTGAAGTAGTTTAACCTGGGGCAAATCCAGCTGCTTAGAGTGATGTTGGGACATTATATGAGCTGGCTAAGAGTGAAATTATTGTTTAAAATATCATATTAATTTAAAATATCACAGGAAAGCTATGCATGATTTTTCCTGTTAGAGCTTTCTATGCTGAAGGAATGGTATTAATATGGAAGGTAAGTAAATAGTACTAAACAAAATTACTATTTTATAGCAGAGTTAAAACCTATGATCTGTCCTTTATAAGTAACTGTCAACCTTTCTTTGCAACCTGGTGGCAAGATGAGGAAGAAAAAGATGAGTGATTTATTAGAAAAAAATTAATTTGCTTAGTGACATATTCAGGAGCATGTTCCAGGGGGGTTTTGAATCTCTTCAGAGAAGATGACTCCAGAGCCTCTCTATGCAGTGTGTTCCAGCACTCCATCACTCTCACAGTGAAGAAATTTCTCCTTATGTTTAGATGGAACTTCCTGTGTTCCAGTTTGTGCTCTTTGCACCTTGTCCTATCACTGGGCACTACTGAAAAGTCTGGTCCCATCCTCTTGACACTGTCTTTTAGATATCTATGAGCATTGATATCATTCCCCCTCAGGCTCCTCCAGGCTAAACAGACCTAGGGTTTTCAGCCTTTCCTCATAAGAGAGGTTCTCAAGTCTCCTAAACATCTTTGTAGGCCTCTGTTGGACTCTCTCCAGGAGTTCCTTGCCTCTCCTGAACTGGGGACCCCATCTGGACACAGTAGTCCAGATGTGGCCTCATTAGGGCAGAAAGGGAGGAGACGTTTTCTCAGGACATGAGAGGACTGTGTTTTCAGTTTTGATACCCCCTATTTTCCACTTCCCCAGACACTGCAGCAGCCAACTGGACTAGTGCTCCTATCCCCCTTTTTAAGTTGTCTCACTGTTTACCAAAAAATGTAAGCCAGCCAGCCACAGGAGAGTAAGACACCGTGGCTTAGAAATTAGACATGCTTTGATGGATTCAGGCTCTTAGGGTTATGTCAGTTCTTACCTCAGGAAATTTGTTATGAACACAGGCAAAATGTTAAATGCACCCACCCTTCTTTTTTTCTATAATTTTAAAGATAACTCGATGTCCTTTCTTAGCTAAAGATTCTGTAATTTGAATGTTTCTGCTCGCCTTTTTCTAAATTTTGGAAAATTGGTCAGAGTTCAGACTCACAGAAAACATTTTTTTTAGTTACTCTCCTGTCCAGCATGTAGATATTTTTATTTTTTTTTTTAACTCTTGAAAGGTGTCTATTTCCCTTCCTGCACTTCTTGTATGGAGAAACTTGTTTTGAGCAGGTGAATTCCAGCTTTTGAAAGTCTATGAATTTGGAAATTATGTTACTGTGCCTATCTTCTTTGGATCTGTCTGAAAGTCATTTTTGGAGGAACTGCGCTCTCCTTATTCTTGCCAACATAACTGTTTATTCTGGTATCAGACATGTAGATATAGCCAAAGCTCCCACAGGCTGTGAAATCTTCTGCCTCAGGACAACTACTTTGCCCATGATCTCTATTTTTCACTGTCTGGAGTTAGGGTAAGATAGAATTAGACAAGGCAATGTAGGGAAAGATTTATTACTTGTAACTCTCTTATGAAATCACATTTGATCTTTCTCTGTAACTACTAGATTTTGAAGTTCTCATTTGTATTTTGTTCATCTCTTCTTCTGTGAGAATTCCCTCTTTCTACTACTATATGAATGTGCAGCAGGGAATTTACTCCCACTGAACTGAATGATTAAAAAAGACTGCAGTGAAAAATGTTCTGCTGGAAAATCCAACATCTATAGTGCTATGCAACTAATAAGCACTGGTTCCCTGTGTTGCAGTCTGTGAGAATTGTGAGTTCCTGCAAGTTTTTTTGTAAAGCAAAACAGATGCTTGTTTGTTCAAGAATTCTCAGTTGTTGCATGACCTGTCCTCACAAGGGCTGAAAGAGAGGAAAAATACAGCTGAGTTTTATGAAGTTGTTAAAGCAACAATTTCATAACTTTTTAAACACAATTTTTCTTTTACGTTATATCTTTTGATTGCTCTCTACGAACCTATGATATTTTGTTCGAGGCATGATTATAAATCTTGAATATGCCTGACATCTCTATGTACTCTGATACAACTGCCTCATATTAACTGTTAGTTTAGTCATGTTAATTATAAAGGTAATGTAGGTTTTTATTAGGATTATCCACTTGGGTTAACTGTGGAGTTTTCCTTAAATGTTGAATATATATTACCCTAAATTCCTTGACATTTGCAGCCAATAACTATCTCTTAATATTAGTCAAGTAAATTTCTGCTGTCAGATTCAGCCTTTGCCCTCATATTGAAAGCCTGCTTTATGACATTACCATCTACCTATTGTAATGAAAGATAGATCTGGCTTTCATGCTCACTCTGTAATTTCTTGTAAAAGCATAATGTTATCTATACATCAAACAGTTCTGACATATTAACTGATAGTTATCTATCTCCCCTTCTCTTAGATGCTACTTTGTTCCAGCAAAAGAAGAAAAAAACATCCATTAAATACTTTAATTAAATTATATATGTTGTGTTTCTGATTTATAATATAGTTCAAATAATTCAGTATGTTCAGCCTATATGTAGAAAATGATTTTCTGAAATATTTTACTTAATCCTAAAACTGTAAATCTAGATCTGATGTTCAGATGGGTATTTACTGTTTTTCTGTTTTCCCCCTGTCATTAATTTTCACAAACTTCAGATTTCTGTAAACTTTCAATGAATGCTTTATTAAATTTTATTTTTGATCTTCATATCATTAGGAGGATTTTTCTGCTAGGAATCTGTTCCAAAGTCTTCTCATTTTAAAATGCAAAAACAATTCCCAAATACTACATGTCACAAGGTAAACGAGAATTCAGTGTGTATCCTTGCCTTCCTCCTCACACATCCTGTGATCACAGCATCAGACGGAACCTTTGGTTTTCTCTTTTTATCTCTGTGAGTGTTTGCCTTGAAAGGCCACAGCTGCTGTACACTTTCTATTCTCTTTTGTGTTCTAAGTGAAATATCAAGAGAGATGATAGTACAATATATGATGTGTTCAGTTAACAAAAGCTAATTTTATTTCACGTAAAAGGTATTGCTGGTAACTGAAAGCTAATTCTGCAAACCCTGTCTTGTCTAAGCTGATTTTACCTTCTCCTTTGCTCTCCTCAGGGTATAATGCAAATAGGGCTTTATGAAGAAATTATTTAAAACAATTGTAATTTAATTTTTTCCATTGAAATTCTAGTGTAACACTCCGTTTGGTCAAACTGTCAGACCACCTCTGAATCTGAAAGCTCTCAGGTCTTTTATTTTTGTGTGTGTGTTTTGTGTGTGTGTTTTCAAGTCAAGGTATCTGTGCTACTACTAATTCCTTTAAGCCCAGAGTTATCAGAATACGCTAGAAATTTTTCCAGTGTTGTGGTTGATGGTCATATCAAACTCACATTTTATTCCTAGATAGATGATACGTTGTATGGAGTTCTTCCTCCTCATAATGCAAGGGCTCTACAGCCCTTCCCAAGATTTTCTGGGGGGTGTTCCACTGATCCAAGGTACTGCCCAAGTTAAGGGGTGAGTGCTGTGTGACATGCCCTATGTAGGTACATGGGCATATACATATATATATATGGGCTTTACAATCTTCTACAGTTCTCTTCTGCAGTGAGCCCTTTCCCTAATCCACGCTGAGTAAAAACTACAGATATGTAGCTATAACATGTAGGCAAGGTGAATAGCTAGGGCAGGAGTCTAAAGAGCAGGGACTCAAAATATATCATCTCATTTCCAGCTTTTAAGGACACTGAGTTATCTATTTCAGGATATTTGACTGTCACATAAATCACTTCTTTACATTATTTTCATGTTTTCTTTATGGTCTCACATATTACTGTTCCACTGTATGTGTGAACAAAGGGAAGACTAAATGTTAATACTAATATGCATAAATTTTGCATAAAAGTAAACGGGCATTGGGTAATTAAGTTCATATTTACATTTACTTAACTTTAGATTTACATAAAACTTGGTTTTCAGTGCAAGTAAGGGTGAAAGAATCTCTTCCTTGGGAATCATGTATGTTTCACAGATGCCTTTGGTAAAATAGAGGAATCTCTTTTGAACATCTGTTCTTGTACTACTACAAGTGGTCTTTTTACCTCTTGCATAACTATTGTAATCCCTACAAAAGTATTTATAGAATAATACATTACACAAACTTACAGCTTTCCAGCTGCATTATACATGTTTGCACATCCATTGGAAAATTTTTGAGATCCATCGGACAGGACAGTATTAAAGTCAATCTGAAAGAACACACACACAAAAAAATAAGAATATACCCCCAAAATGCCATAAAACTTCACAGGAAGAATGCATGAAAACACTAGAAGTCATTAGAAAGAGAAGAAAATTCATTTTTTCATTAGAAAATTCTCAAAAGGGATGTATATTATCTGAACCTATTTCACACACTTTGCCTGGTATAGCAAAGAGGAAAAAAATATTATAGACTATAAAAATAACAATTTTTTTCAATAGGGTTGTCTGACTTAATAAGAACTCTAAAGGAATGCAACAACAGTGTGTGTTTTTGAGCTACAGCAGAATCATTGTACTGTTACAGTATTTCAAATCCTTGATGTAAAATTTACTCAGATTTGCAAGAATTTCATAACAGATTTCAGCTGTAAATCATGGTGGTAAAGCAATTTACATGTTAATGTCCCAAAATAAGGTGCTTAAATTGTCAACTCAGAGGTTTAAGATACATTTTATGATATTGAGGGTACACTGAAATATGCCTGTAATTTTGAACTGCAGCTGTATTTCATGCTAGTCCTGATACTTCCTGTGAAATACTTTGCAACCCATAAGCAAAAGAGGTATTCTTACACTTCATATCAATACAATAACTTTAGTGTGATGCTTCTCAGAGGAGTGGAAAGAAGGATATGAGGTAAAGGCACATGTTTTCCCTCACTGGACATGTTTAGGTACCATTCATCATTCAGGGTGATGACTGCACCTTGCTTCTTGCTAGAAAATAACTTGTGTGAAAATTTTGCTCCCTATTAATCTATTAGTTGATAGAAAATTCTCCAAAAACCTGAGGGACTTGAGTTCTTCAATTCCATACATTCAAGGCTTTTTCTAGAATGGCTGTGCTTTAATCCTTATCTCTTAAACCCATTCCCCTGTTTTTGGCATTGGGGCTAAAGGGAAGTGAGCAGCAGTGGCAAGTATAGATGTATATTCTTTTACCTTACTTTTTGCCTCTCCAAAGCTTCTTGATGCTTTGTTGCTATAAATTCTATTTAGCCTGCCAGTGACAGAGCTGCAGGAGGGACAGTATGAGGAGGGAATTTGGACCCAGTCCCTATTCACATGCTATTAAAAATAGTTCCAAATGCAAAATTTGACTAGTAGGCTAGTAATACAACAAGTCATTTCAGGGAAGGGGCATCTGAACTTTGTGCTTTAGTAGATGGTATTTTTCTATTAAGTATTCATTTAATTGGGAAATGGAACCTTTTCACTATTTTCTTGTCTGAATTGTTTCGATGCAATCAGGGAAGGAGGAGACATTAGGGAATGAATGAAAAAAGAAAATTTAGAAAGCTTTTGGTTTTTTCTTTTAATATCAGAATGGTAGCAATTAGTGTGTCTCCCCTCATAAAAAATCTAACTGACTCAACTAGATGCCAATTATCTGATTTTAAATCTGTTTTAGAAATTGTAATAGTTCTTAATTAAATCATGGCAATATAGAATTTCTGGCTCTATAAGAAACACAGGAGCTATCTCGCATTTGCTTTCATCATGTTCAATGTTTGCTTTTATAATTTAATACTATAATATTTCTCATGTTTTGGTGTGTCATGTCCCACTCGCAACTTCATGTGACCACGAACTTGGTGAATTTGGGATGAATTCTATTGAAATTGCAATCCAAACTTGTTTCAGTTGAGTGGTGGTGTCTATACTCTGTGTTGTATGTATCTGGAGGGAGTAGGCCAAGGAGGAGGAATTATTTGATTAGAGTGGAACAACTGCCAGTGCCTTTCAGGGTGACTCAGTCTGGAGATAATTGATTTAGCTCTACGTTCTACTTGGGTTTGGAGAAGAAATCCTTTTTACTTGCTTTACATCTGTTTCTAGTGACAGAATATATGTTGTGACACTGAAGAATGATTATGTTCCCAGACTGGCAGACTAACCTCCTTTTGGATCTGAAATGCTGGTAGGAATTTTAACCCAACCCTTTCTCCCTGTGTAAGCTTGAAAAGGCATTGTTCAGTTTCACTGGAAGGCAGAAGGAAGGGGAGAGAATCCCTTGTCACTGATACATCCATGCAAGTCGCAAACATTAGTATACAAACTATTTAGAGATTCTTGATGTCTCTTCAAGAAGTCCAATTGCTTATTAATGAATTAATTATTGTTATAAAAGTATGTGAAACAAAAAACTAGGTGGACAGGAGGTGTATTTAATTTGAAAAGTGTAATATTTTGCACAAGCAGGTCACTGTATTAACACCAAATCTATATTGCATCTAATGGGTCATTAGCATAATGTGTTTCTCATTAAATAGTTTTTTGAAGATAGTGGTAAAATGCTTACTAAAGTCTGTATTAATAAAAGGAAAGTGAGAAGAGAGAAGTAGTAGGATAACTACATTTTTGTCAATACTTATGATTGCTGCCTACAGCTTCTTAAAACTTTTCAAAAGTTTACTTTCCACTTTTCTCTTGGTCTCCAGCAGTAAGTGAACTATTTAAATGTCATGCTTCCTCAGACAGGTCATGTTTCCATATTGAAGTGCAACTGCAATATCCAAAAAAGTGAGAAAGAAATTGTCATGACATTGGAGGCTACAGCATGTGAAACTCATACATAGATAGCCCAGTTCAGATTATAATGCTCCAGGATCACTTTCTCTGTGCAAGTGTCCCAGCATCTCTAAGGCTAGGTGTCTGTACTTTAAAATGGGAAAGATACTTTTCTTATTAGTTTTACTATGTGCGTGCCTAATGAGGGATCATTTTCTATTTTAGTATTAATAACGAACAGTAATGATAAAGTTCTCTATTCAAAACTCACTACTTTAGTGATAGTTCTGCATGACTAGCAACTGAAGATAACTATTAGCAATTCTTAGGTACACTGCTATCTGAAAATACAATCATTTGATTAAAGACTCACCTGATGGAATAAAGTACATTTCCATTTTTGAAAATTCGCAACAATTTGTTATCTGTTGTAACTTCATGAAAGTTGGCACCTTTTTCATTAGCAAAGAACAAATCAGGTTTCCAGATTGAATCCAGCATGGATGGATCTAAGTCTAGAGAGTCATCAGGATATTCACTGTATGCGAGGCGTGGATCATTCCAATTTTGACGGAGAAAGATGTTCACTCGGTAATCCTGAATGAAAGACAAAACAAGCAAAGCTTTAACAAGCAGAGGGATTTAGCTTTTATTTCATTTCTTAGCCATGTAATCCCCTGTCCATCTGTGGATGACAAAAGAGTTACTTAGCTGAGTGCCAGCATGATACCTATTTGTATTAGTGGGGACACACAGGATAAGAATAAAGATGCATTTCAGGGCAATTGAAAAAATCCCAAGCTGAGGAAATCCAACCTCCACAAACAGTACATATAACTTCATATAACTATGCCCCAACAGAAGCTTTGTCTTAAAATCAAAATGAGAGAAGCATAAAAAGAGTTTTATGGAGTTATTTTTTTCTGCCCAACTCCTGCTGGGGACATTCCCAATTTCCTCTGGTAGGCATTGAGAATCTGTCCCACCATAAAGGAATTTAATGTCTTTTTTTCTTCTTCTAATCCGTGCATATTTTAGACCCACCACCTAGACTTTCTGTGTTTCAGTTCCCTATTGAAAATTATGTGAACAGTAACTTGCTGTACAGTTATCTGAGAAGGACAGATGTTCCTCCTCTGTTCAAATATAATGGAGGTTATATAAGTCCTTATCATAAATTAGCTTAGGTACAAGCTGAATCAACTTAATTCCTACAGACAGTCCTGTCTTAATCAAGAGTGCTTTTATATAAAAGATGAGTGGTGTATTTCAAACTTCTGGAAGTCATATTAGAGTTGTATATACTCTCTGTCAGAGACAGTGTTGTATTTATGGCTGGACACTTCCTTAAAACTACCACCCTGAAAGATGAAAATATTTGTTTTTAAATAAAATTGAGTATTAGCACCTAATTACATTATATCAAGAACTGAATCTAGACACTTAGCGTAAGGATATAGGGCCTGTATTTTTATTAGTCATAATATGATTTCCCTCATTATTTGCACTACTGCATTAATGAAAGAAGATAAAACAAATAAAGACATATTAGGTGCAGAGAGGAAATGGAAGCTGGTTGTCAGAGCTTATGTGACACTTCTGAATGTAATTGTTAAAAAAAGACAATGAAAAGCAATTTAAAAATCAAAACTTAGAATGAGAAACTAAGTGTTCAAGTCTGAACAACACAATTTGGCCAATATCTATGGGTAGTAGTTATTAGTGGCTAGAATAAGTACTTAAAGTCCCAGTGGCATAGAAATGGTGGGTACTGTTAAAATTCTAGTGTTGTATCAATACATGGTCTTATGAAACCTGGAACATGCAGCTATATGGTTGTGAGAATCACGCCAACAGACATAATAAAGGACAACCTCAATATGCATCATTTACTTATGAGAAATATTATTTTTTGTGCGTGTGTGTTCAGCATCCTGCTCTTTCAGTCAATTTAATTACTCAGCTTGAATAAGGATAGCTAAATATGCTAAAAATACTAGCATCTCTTGCTTGATAGTCAGAAGATGCTGTGTATCATAAAGAGAAAGTCTCAGTAGATGATTTTATATTTATATAAACTCATAAATTTTAAAGATAAAGACAGTAAAGGGAAAACTACACTTGGAGAATGAAATTAATTAAGATTTTTAATGTCTGCTGTAAAAAAATAAAAAGGTTCTCTGGCCAAATGGAAGCATACAACTTTAAATGCCAGGTGGAAAAAACCACAGAATTTGTAAATCAAATGTTAAAAAAAACCCAAAAACCAAAACAAACAAAACCCAAAACCAGAAATTAACCCTCCTTTCAGAAAAGGAGCAAAATTAATTTCCCTTCTTTTTCATCATGGCTACTGACAACCATAGGAGCCATAAAAAGTTATTAAGAGTTATTAGTTAAATTTTTCATTGAAGCAACAGAAGCTATTTTTCATTGTTCTCTCTTGAAAAGTCTGATTTAAATTCTCTCATTATTCACTAAAAGAATTCCTAATCTATCAAAAAGAAAGAGATACATTTGACTACTATTGTATGAAGGACAAGCATTCATTGTCACAGTTTATAATTAGTTAAGCATAAGGCTTTAAACAAGCAGGATTGTTTGATGCAAATACAGAGACCATAATTAAACTGCCAGAATTGCTTTATTTTCCTACAAGAGGATTACTTTTCTCACGTGTTACTTGCCTGGAGGGGTGACTCTTAAACAGCTCAGTGTTGGAGAGGTTCCTTGAGGGTGGAGAGAAATGAAATTTAAATTGTGGTGACTTCCACAGCCACTTCTATAACTTAAAGGCTGCTATTGCTTGAACAGCTGCTGTACCCTGGTTCTACAGAATGAGATTGCTTTATGGGTCTATACTTTTTCCACTGTCCTTTGAAACCATTAGCCACAGGATGAACTTTCTTAGAGGGTCAGGATCCTGTTTGTATTCATAGGGCTCAATAAAATAAAAATTGAGAGATCAGGTAATGGTCTTTGCTCTCCAAGCTGAGGCTGAGGCCATTATAGGCTCCAGTACTAACATTTTGATTAGCATTTTTCAGCACACAGTGAAATCTAAAATACTTACAGAATATGTTGGTTTCCTTTCATTATACTGATACAAGCAGAACTATCTTCCCATATCATACAGAATATAACTAGACTGCTTTATAAAAACTTTTACACAAATTGTCAAGATATTCATTGCTTAACTCTCACTGGTTTTCTTAATGCAATTTTAATATCCACTGTGTGTGGAATTCTTCTAGATCTGAGAGAGAGACATACAAAAGCAAACTCCCAAAACATCATCTTCACTTGAGCACTGCATATCACCTACTCTCTGAATTTCTGAATGCTGTCATTTGAACCAAATAATCAAATTGTCGTGCATAAATGAATAATTTTCCAGAACTCTACCTGTTGCAGTTCCAAATAATATTATAATTTTGACTAATATATCCAAGTGAAACCGAGGTTTGTCTTTTGCAAAAGGTAGTCAAATGATTCTTGCATCATTGTTTTCTAGCTCACTGTAAAATTTTAATGTGGAAATCTTACTGACTTTCCAAGAACACTGCTAAGAGTAAATTTAAAGAAACTCAGAGAAATATTGTTCTTGTGAAGAATTTTTTTTAACCTGATAACTATGGCACATTGTTGTAATGAAAGCTTCTGTTCCTAAGAAGATATGCTGGAAAGAGATGCACACATGAAGGCTGAAATGAAGAATGAAAATTAGCAGGGTGACCTGCAGTAAAAGTCAGACAGACCTAGAAAGAAGTATTAGAATCATGAGGGGACTGGGGAATTATTTAAATAGCTTAAGTAGATGTTACAAGGGAAAGGAGTATGTATCAGGAAGAATAAGACCTGAGGGAATCCTTACCTAATAAAGTAATCAATGTCTTGAAAAGCCACTTCAAAGTAAGTATAATTAAAACTATAGTAGTCTATTTGTTTTATTGAATTTGCTTATCATCCCATAGGGATTAAGACCATTTGGTCATCAATGCTATTTGTATTATCATTCTTTTCCCTCTATATCTGCCCACCCCCAAAAATTACATATTTCAGCACATCCTCAGTATGCCAATCCAAAAATGAATATTGTAGAGCATATATCACTTAATTTTCCATTTTGTTTCTTGGTTAAATGAAATAAATATTTGGATTTTGTTCTATAGATTATTATAGTTGCCTTACACATTTTATCTTCAAGATATTTTGACTTCTTAATCTTGATGACATTTGTTGAATAGAATCCTTGCATCAGGATAATTAAGATCCCTTATCAATTTTACCATTAATATTTTAATTTTGAAGTAATATTGTGGAAAAAAATGTTAGACTTATGACTAACTTCACATCTGGAAGATAAAATGGAAAACTAAGTGGAAAATGGTTATTTTCTGAACCAGATGAGTGCTGCATATTCCCGAGTAGTACTAAACTTGTTATTGCTATGGAATCATGGACTGGTTTGGGTTGGAAGGGACCTTAAAGATCACCTAGTTCTAGCCCTGCTGTTATGGGCAGGGACACCTCCCACTTGGTCAGGTTTTTCAAGTGGAACAGCAGTAAAAGCGTAATCTTAACATTTGTATTTCAGTTTGTAAGATGTGTTTTCCCCTTATAACATGTACTATCCTGGTTTACCATAGCTAGAATTAATTTTATTTATTTATTTGTTTTACTTTAGAAAACCATCAGAGAAAATTTCAAAAAAATGAAGAAAGATTTTGAGGTTTGTTATACCAATACAGAGGTAGTACCATACGGGGACCTCATGGGTGAAGGTTAACATAGTTGTCTTCTCTGTCATGTTTGCTTTCTTGTTCTTACTGATATATATGAAAAGCTAGTATGTTAAGAATTCACTAATAGTCTGAAAAACATGCAACTCGACATGCTTTTTGTTTTTGACAGTGTGTAGAATGTAGGATGACCTTGTTCTGGCTCCAGAATTGGAGAACACATAGAGAGGCTGGGAGCAGATGCAGTACTGCACCACTCCCTCTTATAGTGCAACTTTGTTAATTTTCCAGAACTACCGGATTCCTCAGAAAGGAATGTCTTTATTGATGGGCCTCAGGAGAAAGCCTTCCTCTTGCAATTTTTCTTTCTAATCCTTAACTCTCACAATTTTGCTGTATGGGGGCAACCGTGCAGTTCCATACATGATGATATGGAAACTCTCCTGTTGAGTTCCACCTCAATTCAGATGGCTAAGCACTTTTTGGGTGATTAGAATCTCCAGATTTGAGTTCTTGCAGGCTGAAGATGAACAGTAAGGCTTGTTCGGTTCCTGGATAAAAGCGCTAATCCTAGACTAGTTTGAAAGTGGCAATAAGTAGGACAGGCCAGATGGTTTGGGGATTTGAGTGAGGTCTAACTTGTCTCTGATCTCAGGAAGCTTTAGGAAATTATTTGAGCTCTTCAGAAAAGATTGTTGATGGATTTTGAATGCAGAGCTCTCCCTTTCACTGTCTATGGCTGTATAAAAGCAGATTTTAAGGTGTTCATGAATACTTTTTATCTTTATGGTATTTTTGTGGGGTTTTGTTTTGGTTTGTTGGTTCTTTTTGTTTGTTTGTTTGGGTTTTGTTGTTGTTGTTGTTGTTTGATTTGTTTTTTTAATGTTTTGTTTGGTTTACTTTGTTTTTCTTATGCTTCTGAACTTCTAGGTATCCATATCCATGTGGGTGTCCATGTGGGTATCAGACATTTCAAGTTCCCTTACAAAATCAAACTTCAGAGTTCAGCAAATAAGTATATATGCTACTGGTGCACTAAATGCTCTTCCTACATGTGTAACCTGCCTTTGTAGCCTTGGATTCTGAAGTGGTATGGCCTCTGTTAACATCTTGCATGTAACATTGCTTGCTTTCTTTTCTTCTGGGTTGAGTAATATCTCATTTACCATCCCTGATAATGATTCAGACCATCATAGAATCATAGAATGGTAGGGATTGGAAGGGACCTCTGGACATCAAACTACTCTGGAGATCACTACTCCAGTTCAGCCTTTACCTTACTGAAAGTATGGGGTCGCTTACAGGATGCTTACTGGTACAGACCTATAGGTCTTTGCCATTCAAACCACAGCTAAAAGAATAAAAATATAGTCAGTAGTTTCTGTAAGCACTCCTTGATTTTAAGCTTCTGACTCCCTTGTCTTTATTACAAAACATTCAAAATCTGTTCAATTCAAAAGTGTGCTATAAAATCTACTTTTTTTCCATTGGTTTTAGTATGGAAGCATTGAAAAATTGAGAGGTTTAGTTAATTGTAGTGTTGGATACTCTTTCTGGTTTATTATTAGTAGCAATGGATGGATTTTAGTTTCTGTGCTCACAAATAATTGTCAAATCAAAAATCAAAGCTAGTTAATATATAGGGTGTTTATTCTTAAAAAAAATTAAATGTAGTACTGACATACTATGTAATAATGTTTGTCACAGCTCTTACTGCATGTCCTAGAACATTAAAATTGACTATAAAATTAAATTGACTATGCTACTTCCATTCTTAATGGAAGTTGTGTGTTCCCAACTCCTAACGCATTACACTAAAATCACATTTTTCAACTTGTTCAATTTATCTGCTTTTTTAAGCTTTATCACAGGTGCTTTTTAACTGTTTGCACTTTCAAGCAGTAGTATAAGGGATTAGATGAAAATGGACATGACAATTACACACAAAAACATCATACACTAAACTTCTGTCTGTTAATCTTTGCCACGTTCTCAGCTGACAAAAGATTCTGGCTTTTTTTTTTTTGCAGACAAATGATGTGTCCCTGAAGATGGTTTTGTTTTAACAGCAGAAGATCTTTCCTGCTAAGTGAAAAGTTGAGATTTTCTGAGATTATTAATTTGTTCAGATGAATTTTTGATGTTATATATTCCATGTTGTTATTAGTATGTTTTATATGTTAGCACTCAGAATATCACTAATTTCAGTGAGTGGCTGAATGGACTAACAGTAGAAATCTTAATTGAAAACATGTATCTGAAATTATCCTCTGTTTCATCTCCTCGGGGAAATATAAATCAATTAGATCAAATAGGAATTTGGGAATTCCATACAAACTTTCTCTGTCTTTCTTGTGTTGGTAGGTAAATATAACATTGCCTAGAATAGGGTAAATAGGGTAAAATAAAAGGTAAAGCTGAAGTAGTTCAAGTCCAGAAGCAGGGCCTGCTAACTCCAGCAGCATAAACTCCTGCTAAAAAGGTCTGTAGGAAGGGATATATCTCTACCTTTAAACAAAATTTATTAGACTTGAGTTTTCTTTAAATTTGTTGATAGATATAAAATGCACCAAGAAGTTGGTCAGGAAAATCATGTTGTTTTAGAGATTCTACACTGATGCCATGGAAACATAGAAAAGTTAATGTGGATTTGAACTGTAACAGTACTAAGGAGAAAAGGAGCAATCTGTCTACACAAGGACATCTAGGGGTATTTGGAAGGACCTGAGATATTCTGCCTTTTGACTGCTCGTTCAAAAAGATGTGCATCTCCTGTAATCCTGTGATGACTATCAGCCTAGATAACACAGGGACTCTGGGATTATTAAAACCATCTCTAAAACTACTAAATGCACCTAGGCAACTAAATAAAACTTAAATAGGCACAAGTTCCATTCAGAATCTGTTTGCAAACCTGCTCCTCTCATGAAGAAATTAACTTTGTGAACCAGTGCATGTGGGTCTTGATGAGCAGCAAGAGGGAAGAAATGTCAAGTTGGAAGTAGACTTACTCATGGAAAAACCTTTTTCTGATAGATCTGAAATACCATAGTTTGTGATACTACAGTCAAACCAAAAGAGCAGTCACACGCACAAATCTGAAACTTTTTCCCTACATTATGTTAACCTGGGAAATGGTCTTGTTACACTGTAAGGTCAGTATAAATATTTTAAAATTGCAGTGAAATTATCCAAAATGAATGAAAGACTTAACCAGTGTAAAGTATAAATATACACTTTGAAAAGTGTTGTTATATATAAATACGTGTTATAATATACATTATATCAAGGCATGCAAATTAAGTATTTCATATATTCAGTTTTCTGAAACTATAGTCAGTTTTATAAAATTCAGAAAAATAATGAAAATTATATTGCGAAACAGGGAACTAATAAGACTGATTAGAAACATCAGATTTTCAGTATTCTATTCCTTCATCCTACTGGAAGTCAAGTAGTTAAACCCTCATTAAATTTAAAACTAAAAAAGATAATGAGCAATTAAAAAAAAAATAACTGTGAGAAGCCACATGTGGAAGCATACAATGTTTGTAAATGGAAAGCACACTAGAAATCTCCTTTAACTAATCCTGTTATGCCAATAAATTAGCTTTAATATGTTCCTATACATTTAGGTTTTGAAAGTCTGTTAATGGAGAAAGAAATCTAGTGAATGAAAGATCAGGAAATGTAAAGACTGACTTTTTTTTTTTTTTTTTTCAGCAAGGGAATAAATTCAGATTCCCAAGAAGTGCTTTTGAAAATTATTGTTTTATCATTACAAACAGGTAAAGAAGAAATGGTGAATACATACTTTTCTCAGTTACGTGTATTCAATATATTTGTTTGTAATTCACCTTCAATATCTTCATGATTATGATAAAGTGTTTGATCGATATCTGTTCATACTGGCTCACAGTCTCCGACAAGAAATGCCTTGAGGAGGTAGCTGGCTGTTTGTTTTCTGAGAAAGAAAGACATGGGATTAAATTTGCTCCTCCTAAGGTTTGATCATGCTTTGTAGAGGCTTGCAAACTGGGACCTTTCCAAACTGTGGAGGAGGCTGCAGCTAGAGGGAGATGATGACTGCTGGCTTCTCTGTGTCAAAACCCCTGGATGAAATTACTGAGAAAGTAAAAGCCTCTACAAGCCGGAGCACTAAAGACAGAGGATCAGAGAACTCTGTAAACAGAGTTTACTTGCAATTCGGAGTGAGGGAGGAAGGTATCAATATGTAGATCCCTGTCTAGAGACACCTGTCTGGTGAATCTATATGGCAGTGTACAGCTTCTGGGTAATATGGTTAACTAGCTGAAGGGACAAAGGAAAGTGAGTGAAGGTACAGAACCCAGTTTCTATGCCGTAGGAAATGACTGTGCCTGCTGAAGACTATGTGATAACTGAGACAGATTCTGAAGTCACATGGATTATTTTGTGCTGTTGAAGAAACGAAATAGTCTCAGAAATAGTGAGTTTTATTATTGAGTAAATTAGTACTAAAATCTAGAAGGGAGCAGGGAGAGAAGAGATCCTTCATGACTGTAATAATGCCAGTATTGACACAGGGAGGGGCATGTCAGTAAAAAATGAGTATCAGCCCACACCTTGCTGTGATCATACTGGCTTTCAAAGAAATTGTAAGCCTGAATCAAAGTCCATAATACTACTTGTTCTACTAGCTGGTAATGACTGTAATTGATAGCATACTGTGTATTCTCTTTGGAAAAGGAAAAATGCTATGTAGAAAACAAGCCCTTTTGATAAATTATATAATTTTAAAGGATTATAAAATGGCTTCAACTTTTTTTCTTTTTTTGGATATGATTTAGGATATGCCTTTGTAGTATAGTTATAAAAAGATGTATAAACAGAATCTGAGTGTGCAGCTCTTTATGCTGAATGATTACTTTGGCTATTGTAATTAAAAATGCACACCTAGAGTGCATGAAGTACCAGGTATTCAGAAACAGAACGAAGACATGAGAGCAGAGATGAATTTTTAAATGATGCCAAAATAAGTCAAAGTTATTCAAGGAAAAACTTTCAAGGTTAATACTTCACGTAAAGTGTTTGTACTGGAGAAATTTTCCAGTACAGGTTTACTAGGCTCAAAAAACAGAAATTAGGCACAAAGGTGAAAATCCTTAATTTTCTTAATTCAGGTTCATTTAACAGTTATTCTAAAGCTGACTGTATCTTTTGTTTCTGTAAATGAAGCCTTAGTAAAATGCAGGTTCATGCAAAAATGAGGGAGAAAGGCTAAATTCTTACAGTGATAAATGGGCATTTATGGACTTAAATCCTATAAGCATTAATGGGAGTTAAGGACAAAATCTCCACATATCATGATGAGATTAATTTCTGTTGCTTAAATACACATTATGAGGCAGCTACACTAAAGATATTTGAAAAATTATTTCTTTTAACCTAGTCTATTAATTTGTTTTCTACAATGCCTTGATTTTGTTATCTGTGTCCTTATAAGTTAAAGAAAACATCATGAGTGTCACATAATCATATCCTCAACTTAATTATTCTTGTAAAATCGCAACAAAATACGGAAGTTTATAAACAGCACACCTCATACAATGGGAACAGAGCTATTCAGTGATGCCACAATCTTATTTTCACAGATCCTGAGATTTTCTACAACAGTGAATGAGTAGATCTCAGCTTGCAAAGTAGTTATCTTCACAACTTTTTCTGGGTAACGCTGTAATTGCTATAGCAGGACACAGACTTTTAGCAACAGCTAACCTGATAGCTGGTATTCAAAAAGATTGAAAAGATTAATTAAAAAATGGACAAGTAAGAAAGAAAATGTTTCAGGGGATGGGAGTAAGGCTGTGGTGTTTCATAGTGCAGTGATGTTTAAGTCATGGCTTTTCCTTTAAGTGAAAAAGAGCAGTCAGAGAAAGGAGAATCAATGTAAGCAAAAGCAGGTAAGAGGTAATATGAGGTGTGAACTTTTCTTCATATTTTCTAGAACAAAATCAGATGGGTGTAGGTAAAGACAGGATGTAAAAATTTGATAAAGATTCTGGAAGAACCTTTCAAAAGGGCTGACATGTAGAAAAAACATTTTGATTTTAGACAGGACTAGAACAGGAGATGAATAAGAATATAAAGCAAAATCTTCTGCAGTAGCAAGGTTTTGCACTGACAATATAGGAGTTCCCTTCAAATCTGTTCCTACTAATTGCTGTAGGTGGCTATGGGGAAATGAAAAATTTGGTGTCTTCAAACTGAGCTTTTGTATTGTACAAAGTGTATTGCGAAATCCTTAAGAATGTTTGTTAAAATGGACCAGTGAGAATGAGAAAATTATTTCCTATAGTAAGTTTGGAGGAGCTGATTACAACACCCTGGTAAATATTGAACTATTTTAGATAGAACGATTACTCCTAGGCTTAGAGTCCTTAGGCAACTGCAGGCCTGGATTCAGACTTTTCTTCAAATGAGGCAAAAATATTTGAAGCTAAGAAAACATTGCCCAGCACACAAGTTTAAGAATACTATTGCTGCCCGTTGCATTTCCCTAGACCTGCGAAACAATCTCTGAGGTGTTATAAACATTTACTACTTGGGTATAACTGAAATTGGTATAGATAGTTGTATACCTGATTTGACAGCTCTCCAGGACTGGGAGCTGTCAAAGCAGAATATACTATATGCATTTAGTAGTAGCTGAGAGAAATTTTGTGGGTGCCCAGCTCAAATGAGTGGATACAGCCACTCAGCTTTCAGCACTACTTCTGAGGTACTGGAATATTTTCACAGAATCATTTTGTCTGGAAAAGCCCTTTAAAATCATAACATCCAACCCTTCACTTCATTGCACTTCTTTGGACACTCTCCAACACCTCAATGTCTTTGTTGTAGTGAGAGGCCATGTTTTGTGTGGCAGCTGGGATTATAAATTGCTGGCTGTTTTTCACGAAGAGTCTTTGATATTTTATTCAAAGTTTAACATTTTGTTATTGCTGTTCTTCATGAACGAAAAATTGGTTTGTAGAATTATGTATTGGCAATGACCACCAAAGTGTTTAAGCATTATGTCTTAGTCTTTTGTTAAACTTAATGACAAAAACCTGCTAAAATTTAGGAAGTGAAGACTATCAGTGTTTGCTTGTTAAAAATCTGTATGCAGTTCTCTTCAATTAATTTAATTTGTAGTTATTGAACTGCATCTTCTACCACCATAAAAATAGAAGCAGCAAAAATCAGACTGCTTTGAAATGAGAAAACCAGTTATCAGTCTCCACCTGCAGCTTTTTCAGATGAGTTTAGGGTGCCTGTCATCTGCATATGCCATAGTCTAGAAACACTTCTTGCATGTCAGGGAAGCTTGAGAGATTACCTCTTGTCTGTTGGCAGTAAATAATAAAACCTATGCCTGGAAACCTTGACAACACCCCACAGGTCTGAAATTAGTCATAAGTTACCCTTATAGAAGATATGAAGATCCAGATGATCTGTTTATATCAGTAGGGGAAGTTAAATGGAACCAGCAGTCTGTGTTTCTGACTTAGGTATTTATTCTCCATGTTGCACAAAGCTCCCGTTACACACGAGTCCCAAGTTCTAGAACACATTACAGAATTTGGCTGCGATTCAGCCACTAAGCCTTACTGAGATAAATATAAAAGCTATTCCAATTAATCTCCTTCCAAAAAATATTGAAATAAATTATGGGTCACAACCACGAAAGTGAATCTATCTTACAAATTTTAACAACTGAAATGGTAGTTTTAGTTTTTCCTTGTGTAAAACCTTCTTGGAAACAAATTATGTTAACGTTTTAAAGGCATCTGTTGCAAAAGGACCACACCTTTATTCTATTTGTGCCCATTACAGGGCTGCTGTCAGTGAAAGCCATCAGTCTGAACTTTGGCTTTGCTCTAGATACTTGTTATATTTTCAGAGCTGTGACTTGTTCATGCACAGAATATAGTCCTTTCCCATTCTTGCCTCACTTTAAAATTTCCACGAATACTGCAAATGTACACTAACAACTGAGTCAGATCCTCACTGATGGTGCTTTCATCTAAAGCTATGGAATATGTCCATATCTTTTTCAAGCAGCTTCTCATGATTACAGAATCACTTATTCTAGACTGTAAATTCACAGTCAGTCTAGAGATGTTGACTGCATGAAAATAACTTTCCTTTAATAAATGAAGTTTCAATTCTTCATAAATCACTGAAATGGCAGATTTTGAGACATGCAAACAAGACCTTGCTTTTTTTCTGGTATTCTCTTAGAAAAATGCATTCTGTTATTAAGGTAACATTGCAGTATAGCTCTAGGGCTTTCAGCAGAATTTGGCCTGACGATGCTATCTATTTTAAACATGGTCTTGAGTTAGTTTGTTGCTGTTGTATAGTGAGAAACAAGAAGGATTACCCTAATATTTAATATGATTATTGGTTCATGTTTTACTCACGTGTCTATTCATAGTTTATATTTCTGTTTTTTTCTGTATATCCATGTAAAATATACTGGTTTTCAAGCATATGAAATATGTGGAAACCATCCCTGTATCTTGGTCTTCTTTTCAAATAACATAATCACACTCAATTAATCATTAAATGAATACTGTTGCTCCCTAACAACTCACTAGAGAGTTGCTTTTGAAAATAGTTTAAAACCCACTGGCTTGAGAGACCAGGGAGGGAAGCCTGCTACCAACTTCTGCAAAGGTCATCAACTTTGAAAATCAATTTAATCAGCCATTTTTCCTAATTTTTTGTTAATTCATACATTGTATGCATGGCAGTGTGCTTTTTCAAGCACACTTTCATTGCATCCTATAGAATTCCTGTACAATATGGTAAATAGATGCTGCATCTGGGGAGGGTGATATGATGCTGTCTGCTTAGAATGCAGGGTCAGCAGGGGGATTTGCATGGATTAATCTGGTCATGTAACAAACTGCATCTCTGCAGATGCGCTAGAATTTGAAGAACCCCTGTCTACTTCTGAGTCAGTAACCTAGGCTCAGGGTGGCAGAGGCAATTTGATGATAAAATAAAGGATGTTAAATAATCTGCATTCTAAACTCATACAAGAACAATCTGTGTTAACTCCTCTGTGCTGAAGGTAGTTAACTGTCAAAAGGGAAAAAAAAAATTTCTTTTGGTAATTTTGAAATGGTGAAGAGGGCTTTATTGCATGTTCACTCATCTGAGGTAAAAATTGTGCAATGCAGATATTTCTGCCTCTCACTTCAGTAATTAACACATTGCTATAACCATTGCACAGAATTTTTCAGCATATATTCACCAAAGAAAGTCACATATTTCCTTGTATTTGAGGCAATCAGCTACATTCATTTAGGAAAAATATTTGGTTAAAATATTCAGCATTAAGCTTTGCAATGTATACAAGTGAACACTCCTTTCAAGACCTTTAAATAAAGACAACCTAGAGTAGGTAGGATAGATCATAAACAGGAATGGTCACTTGAAGAAAGATGAAGCTAATGAAACTAAGAACTGTAAATCATGATAGGAAACTTATTATGATGACTTAAAAATGGGTTAATGTAGGTTAAAAGCACATTTTATTTGTAAATATAAGATAATGTTTTTAATGCTGGGAGTACAGAAAGATCTATCACCTGCTTCCTAACAACATTCAGGATAACAGTTCTTTTCAGATTGAGTCAAGAAATGCTCATCAGCAAAAATGTGGCAGCAACAAGTAACAGACATATGCTTTTTAATGTGTTAATTGTCTGCACTGTTGTCATTTGCCATAAGGTCCCGCAATAAGTGTCCCTTTCAATGTACTTTTTAGAACATAAATTATGCTAAGCATATTAATACATACTTAGTAAATATTGTTGTAAATCTGCATTATTATCAAAGTGTTGTTCCTAACATTTAAAATTGAGAAAACCTTGAGGAAGTTGGCCAAGCATACTTGCTACAATAAAAGGTTTTCTGGTATGGCTTACTATCTGCCCCATAGCCAAACCCTTCTACAGTCTTTGTTTCATGTATTCAGTATTTTGCCTCTGAACATTTGTAGCTAAAAATGTTGGCATTGAAATTATTCTTACCCTGTAAGACTGAATAATTTTATTTTTTCTTTTGGTAACTGCCAACACTATGTATGACACTGCTCTTAACAATCAGGAAATCTCTTAGCATTAGGAAGTACAGTGCAAATACAACCACAAAACAACTCTGGAATAAATTTTTGAGGATGTTGTGATAAAACCTGAAACTTAAGTTCCAGTGCACCAATAAGCAAATTATCTGTTTTCCTGTATTTCCCATATTGCCAACGCACATTTAATGTCACATGACCAAGCAATCTGATTTGTCAGCTTCTTAAGTGTGCTTAAATACTTCACTATCTAGCTTAAATAAAAGCCCTCAGATATTAATTTATGTTAATTATGTTGTGTTAATTACATACAATTAGTGATTTTTATTCTGGGCTTCCACATTTTTTTAAATTTCCTTTAAAATTTCTAAATCCTTATGTGAAAAAAAAGAACAGTAGCAACATGTAAAAAAATGAAAGACTGGATCTAAATTTTGCTTTATATGTGCAAAGCAATAAGAGTTTTACTTGGCTAGAGGATTAGTGTGAAATCCTCACTTTGTGAATATCATTGAGATGTATGCAGATCTGATACTACCGTTTAGATCAACATAGAAACATAGAAAGATTGGTAAGGCTGGACCCTAAGAGGTGCTGCTGCTGAAAGTTTGTTTAATGGAGTTTTAAATTATGTATTCTGTCTCCTCAGAGTGTGTATGACAAATTAATTGATCATTCTTTGTATGATCATTTGAAATCAGGTTCAACTAGAATCACAGCTTCCTAGCAAGAGTTAGTGATCCGTTTCCCTGATATAAACCTTCTGATTTGTCTTTTGAGACAGAGAATATGGAGTAACTGTAACGCATATGCTAAAAAAATGAAATTAATGTAAAAAAACCCCAAAGAACCCACAAAAACCCCCAAGCAACCAAAAAACCAAGAAAAAAGTAAGGAGGAACCAATTTACAGAGTTAAGAAGCTGTAAGCCTAATTAAACTGCTTTTTATTTGTTTTGTCTTCCTTACCGAGAACTATTAAGTCCAGTAATGTAAAGTTATCCCTGGGTTATTTTGTATTTTTTAAAATGTTTTTCTCTAACTGTCGACTGTGTTATACATAACCGAGACACCAGAGGGAGCTCAAAGATTTTGGCCATCAGTGGGAGAACTAGAGATCTAGACAGACAGGGAGAAAGACAGAGACTGACAGTGCCAAGAATAATCACGACAGTGATGGACATGGCTTGAACTACTCGGACTTCTTTAAAACTAATAGATTATATGCATATCCCATTATTCAGTTGGTAGTTTTAAATACCAGCGACACTTAGAAGTACAAGGTAGTGGCCAGGCTTTATTTTGAACTTGTTGCTTAATGAAGCTATTTTGTTTACAGTTTGGAAAAAAAGTAGTATTTATCAAAGTCCTTTCTGAGTCTAATAAATTGTTCTAATGAGTCGCTCCATGCATAAATATTTAGAATAAATATTAAGACATAGGTACCCCAATTGTAAAGACTGCAGTAAATAAGTGACAATTGGTAAAATACTGAACTGCAGTGAACAGACTTTTGCTCAACAATGCAGAAATTCAGTTTGCAAGACAATAAAAGATGGTTTTGATTGTAACTTTAAGAGAAAAAATTTTACTGTTTTTCAGAAGATGTTCAACTTCAGTGCTGGGGAGAAGTAAAACTAATTAAAGACATAATTGAAAGTCCTATCTACATAAAAGCATTTGTCCTTCAGCAAAGGGAGATTTGATTCTCTGAGAGATCAACAGCTGTTGTCCATAAGAAGAATCTGGTTTGAACTGTATCAGTGGGTACATTATAAACAACATACTAGCATCATGAAGGCAGCTTTTGTCCTAAGGTCAAGGTTGTGCTTAATTGTTCAGTTTTTAAAAGCGCATAATCTACAGAATGAAAACATTGTGGTTCCGATCAGGTTTGGTATTTTCAGTAACATACTACCTGGAACCTTTTTTTGCAGATTAAGTTGTAGTCTATCTTGACTGTTTTAATTTGCTTTCAGGGCAACACAGAAGAGAATGTAATTTCATTATAAAATAGAAGTATTCCTAAATTGCACTGAAAATAAATGTTTATAATTGTCACACTTGAGCTGTGTGACAGGCATCCTCTTCCCAAACTCAGGACATTTTATTTAAGTGGTAACAACGACAGTTTTCTCATATCCTTTTTATAGTGATCTAATTGCTGGATCTTTGCACTTCACTGACCCTGCAGTCTGTCTCCTGCTTTGTACCAGATTCATCCATTCAGCCACTGAAAAGTAGCTGCGAAGCACTATTCTAATCATGTGGGTATTGCTTAATCCTCTGATCGAACCTGAATAAATCTCCTTGGATACCATGTCAATCTGTTTGGGATTTGCAATCTGGCAAGGCACCCAAATACAAATTAAAGTAATTTTCTACCTGAAAAAAAAATTATCTGCCTCTCTCAGTAACATCTACCACTGTGTTCTATGGTGAGTGAAGATGAGGTAGCTGTGAAAATCACTTTGGAGATAAGAGACATAAGTATTTGACTTTATTAATCTATGTTGTTGATTTCCTAATTAGAGATCCTTGGCTGCATTCAAAAGGTTTCATTTTTCCTCTTACTGGTAATTCAGAAGGATGGCTTTTGCCTAGCATTAGTCCTTTCCTTTGTTTTGTTAGATTTTTTTTTTGTTAGTTTTTTGTTGTTGGGTTTTTTTTGTTTTGTTTTGGTTTGGTTTGGTTTTTTTGGCTGTACCAAATCTTTTTTGTCTGTGTTCTGTTATTCCAAGTATATATCCTGACCCCTGAAATTGTTGGGATTTCAGAGTATTTACTATATTTGGACAATTCTTCCTTTATCTCTCTCTATTTTAACCCTCATTGTCCCCAAATTACTATGTAACAGTTTCCAGGGGTATCCTTCGTTCAGAATATGTAAAGCACTTGTATGGAGAAGTCTATATTTTTTTCTCTCACCAAATTTTAATGAGTAAATCTGTGCACCAAGTTATTACCATATATCTTTCAGCTGTTAAATAAGATTATGCAAGTTACTTTTGCTGGTTCACAATGCAATATCTAGTTTTACTGTCTTTTTACAATGCAATATCTAGTTTTACTGTCTTTAGATTTTGACCTCTCTTTCTCCTTATTTCCTTAAGATTTCCAATTTTTTTGTACTATAACTTCTGCCTGTCTTTAATAGACATATTATAGTGTATGTATAAAAAAATGTGCAATTCAGTTATATTTACCCTACTTTTAGAATTCATAATGAAATCTCGTATACCAGAGCAATAGGTCTATGGAAGAGGGACTTTTAAAATAAAGTACATCCCCCATATGCACTCTACACATTGAAGTTATAAAATAATACTAGAAAGCAACTTAATGAATTGATATTTTTAACATTAGAAAGGTAAAACACTATAGAAACTAATACCTAACTAATTTAAAATAATGTGTTCATTACAACTGTCAAAAAAACCTACCGGAGATATAAAAAAACCCTGATCCACAGCTTTATTTTACTTATATGTTTGATGGTATAATGATGGGTTTTCTGTTAGACAAAATGAATTGCCAAATTATATGTTCTCACTTTCTGCTCGCAGAAGTACATTTCCTTCTTCATTTACTTCCAGGTGAAGAGAAGCCCTAGCTAGCTTTTAAGCTCATTGAACGTATTTAACTTGACCTTTAAACATTGTTTGAGGTAACATATCTTACCATGGTTGTCTCTGCAATGGATCCAAAGCTGTTTATAAATATGTTGCATGTGACATTAACTGGAGGGCCTGCAAAAGAAAAAAAACACCAGTCCCTGTTCCAAAATCATTGCTTGTTGAGTGACTGTAAAATATAAACCATTATAAGACAATGTGTATTGCCTCTGGAGGAAATAAGGCTACACTGACAAACTTATTTATTGCAAAATTAAATTGGTTTCTAATAACTTTCCTTTTGATTATTCAGAAAGGTACACTACTCAACTGTCTAGTTCTAGCAATAAAAACAAAAAAGGAGAAAGTTCATTATAAGCATGCACACACAAATCTACACAAAAAGAGTAAAAATCAACATTCCATCTGAGAAATATGGTAAAAATAGTTTAATGTGTGTTTCAGTGAGCAATGTATGCCACTTGTTACAATGATTACAGAGCAAAGTGTCCTTTTTCACTCCAGGCAGCTGCTACCTTTAATGTTATCTGTCATCACTGGTTACAGCAATACATTATTGCTGCTCTTATCTCTACTGCTTACAGGAACAAATGTGGATAAGAAAGAATGACTTCGATTCTGTTCTTGTTTCTCTTAAATCTACAAAATTGTTAAGAATCTATTTAAACAGAATTTTCTGTTACCATGAACCTTCAGTCAATGGTTGTTCTGTCTTATCTTGCGTTTGTGAAGCATCAGTAGTGGCAAAGCAGTCGTTATGAAAAATGAACAATTAATCGTCTCTTCATGAAGAATGTTTTAGATTATTTCTCTGAAAGTCTCTGTAAAAATGGCATTGTAGTAGAGCATGCTAATTTCTCCATTTTTTCTTATCAAATTTAGTCTGTGTACAGTAGAAAAAAGATTTTTTTCATCACAAGGTTTTTTTGTCACACTCCTGCACCATTGTATTCTTATATCAATAATCCAGGTCAACATTGTAGAAGTTGTTTTCTTTTTGCAGGTGTAAGTAGTCACTAGTAATAAGAGATCTATATGGGGAATTTGAGTATGGGTCTTATGAAACCTTATGTAATATTTCTTTTTTTTAGGGTCACTGAAGAAAGAAGCTGCTCTGCAACTAGCAAAATCTAATATGACCAATGCACTTGATATTTAATACTTGACAAAACGTAATATCCCTTAAAAATTCTGCCAGCATGACACAACATGGAACATCCATCTTTCTTTTTTCAAGGAAATAATTTTTTTGAAGTACTGTATGGCAGTTGCAACAAAAAGACACTGTATGTACTTCAGTCAGTTTAATACACAAGTCTACACCTACGGAGAATAATTCTCAGGTAAGGAGCTATTACTCTGTAGTCCTTTTGTCACTGTTTTCACTTTCATACTTCATTAATTATTTAGAGCTTTTGAGCATATCCACTACTTCTTAGAATTCAGTAAAAGCTTGACACTGACAACTCCTGAAAAGGATCAAGGGAAAAAGAGCAAGGAAGACCAAAAAAAAAAAAAAAAAAAAAAAAAGGTACTTTGTGACTAAGTCAGATAATTTGTTTGCAAGGCAGCTTTCCTTACAGACACTTTCGTGTTATAGTACTTGTCATCATCTCAAATTTGGTACGATACTATCCTGTTTAAAAGAGTACTAAGCATTAAAGTGTAAGTTTGCTATATCAACAGTTATTTTCATAAAGAAAAAGCCCTAAATCACAACACTGATGTTTAATTTCAAAAGCAACTCTACAGAAGTATAGTTAACAGCTATCTAAACAGACCTTAAAAGCAGTTGGCAAATGGCTTAGAGTCTACGTAAAGATTTGTGTTGAGAGTGAAAATGAACTTCCCAAAACATTGCCAAAAACAAGCATAAATGAAAATTAAAACTTGAAGTCATTCAAACACAGGAACTCAGGTAAGTTGAACTTATATTAAAGATGGGGAGACAAAAATAGAGCTGAAACACGCTTGAGACAGAAAAGCTAACAAGTATCTGCAAGGCGCTAAAAATAGAATCCTGTCAAGATCTGGAAGGTGAAGTCAAAAGAAAATGATTAAGATATTAAAGTATCCATGAAAGTGAAGAAGGTCAGAGCAGAATAACTAAAAGAAGTCTTTGTAGCAATGTTTGTCTCCAATTTCTAGCTGTGTTAAATACTGGAGCCCTTCTGTTGGAAGATTTGTATGAGGACTGTAGAAGACATTTCAGGCTAAGTGAACAGGAAAAAACTGACAGCCTGAGGTGATAACAAGCCAGACATTATAAATATCTTGCAAAATTGTGCAAAAATGAATCACTGTGAGTCAGTTATCACCTGTGTCAGTTTCGTTATCAGTGGAAATGTGTATTGTGTCCAGCAAGTATAAATGGAATTAAAAAAGCAAAATAGATTTAAAGTATGATGGTGGATGACATTGCAAATGAAATTTATCCCTGTAAACCTTACCTCTCTACCAACCAAACTGGTAAAAATTATGAGATCTGTTACGAAGAAGAAATATAGATTAATATTGTGGGCCCCAATAGGATGCATCCACAAGTGCTTATGGAGCTGGCTGATGTTAGTGCTATGCCACTCTTCATCATCTTTGAAAGGTCATGGAGATCAAGAAAGATGCCTGAGGACTGTAGAAAAGCCAGTGTGTGTCCAGTTTTCCAAAAGAACAAGAAGGGGAGGACCCAGGAAACCACAGACCAGTCGGCCTCCCCCCCATCCCTAGAAAGGTGATGGAACAGCTCATTCTGGAGGTC
>JANIJG010009981.1:0-67004 GCA_024611175.1 Megaceryle torquata
CCCTCTTGGCCACAAGAGCACGTTGCTGGCTCATGGTCAGCCTCCCACCAACTAGGACCCCCAGGTCCTTTCCCCTTCGTTGCCTTCCAACAGATCAGTCCCCAGCCTATACTGATACCTGGGGTTGTTCCTTCCCAGGTGCCAGACTCTACACTTGCCCTTGTTGAACTTCATCAGATTTCTTCCTGCCCAACCCTCCGGCCTGTCCAGGTGTCGCTGAATGGCAGCACAGCCTGCTGGTGTGTCCGACACTCCACCCAGCTTGGTGTCAGCAGCAAACTTGCTGACAGTGCACTCTGTGCCTTCATCCAGGTCATTGATGAATATGTTGAACAGAACTGGTCCCAGCACCAACCCCTGTGGGACCCCACTAGTTAGAGGCCTCCAGCTAGACTCCATCCCATTGACCACAGCTCTCTGGCTTCTTTCCTTCAAGCAGTTCCCAATCCACCTCACTACCTGATCATCCTGACCACACTGTCTCAGTTTAGCCAGAAGGATGCTGTGGGAGACAGTGTCAAATGCCTTACTGAAATGAAGATAAACCACATCCACTGCTCTACCATCATCTATCCACCTGGTTATGTCCTCATAAAAGGCTATCAGGTTGGTCAAACATGACCTCCCCTTGATAAAACCATGTTGATTGCTCCTGATGACCCCCTTGTCCTTGATATGCCTAAGGATAGCGCTGAGGATGAACTGCTCCATTACCTTTCTGGGGATGGAGTTGAGGCTGACCCATCTATAGTTGCCTGGGTCCTCCTTCTTACCCCTTTTGAAGATTGGAGTGATGTTTGCTCTCATCCAGTCCCCAGGCACCTCTCCTGTCTGCCATGACTTACTGAAGATGGTGGAGAGTGGTGGAGACCTGTGCTAGCTCCTTCAGCACCCGTGGTTGCATGCCATCAGGACCTATGGACTTATGGGTGTCCAGATTACTCAGCTGTGCTTTAACCCAGTCCTCATCAACCACGGAAGACTCCTTAGTCATGCTATCCTCTGGTGCCTCATATGTCAGGGGATCCTGAGGACAGTCTCCATCAGTATAGACAGAGACAAAGAAGGCATTTAGTAACTGCCTTCTTTGTGTCCTCTGTCACCAGGGCACCCACCTCATTCAGCAGTGGGCCTGCATTGCCTCTAACCTTAGCTTTTCCTGCAATATATTTGAAGAAGCCCTTTCTGCTGTCCTTGACCTCCCTTGCAAGGTTGAGTTCCAACGAGGCCTTAGCCTACCTAGTTGCCTCCCTACATCCTCTGACAACAATCTTATACTCCCAGGTGGCCAGCCTCTCCTTCCATGATCTGTAGACCCTCTTCTTCCACTTAAGTTTGCTTAGCAGTTCCTTACTTGACCATGCAGGTCTCCTGCCCCCCTTTCTCGATTTCCCACTTGCTGGGATGCACTGATCTTGAGCTTGGAAGAAGAGTTCATTAAATGTTAACCAACTATCCTATCTATTCCCTCTAGTACCCTGTCCCATGAGATTTCACCCAGCAATTGCTTGAAAAGGAAAAAGCTGGCCCTCCTGAAATCCATGTTGTAGTCCTGCTCGATATCCTGTTCCTGCCAGACAAGATCTTGAACTCCACCATCTCATGATCATAACCAGTTTCTTTTAAAACTGTATTAATTCTGAGAAGTAAACTGAGTCTAGTATAGAGTCTTGCAGTCCTTTCTTGTAGAATATTAAGGATTCATCCTTTGTGCAACCTAATTGCAGAGAGGTAGGTGCCAGTCTCTCAATGAACAATTGATAGGACAAGAGGAAATGGTCTCAAGCTGCACCAGGGGAGGTTTAAGTTGTGTATTAGGAAGAATTCTTTCACTGCAGGGTTTGTCAAACATTGGAATAGGCCACCCAGGGAAGTGGTTGAATCACCATCCCTGGCTGTGTTTAAAAGTGATGTAGATATGGTGCTTACTGGACTTATAGAGTAGGGTTAATGGTTGGACTCCATGATCTTGAAGGTCTTTCCCAACCTAGATGATTCTATGATTCTAATTCTGCACCAACTGCTGTCATTTTCAGCTTGGTGGGGGTATGATTAGTCTCTTAATGATGCATTTATAGCTGTATAAAAAAGTATTTATATCAGTGAATAAAGAAATACTTTCCACTTTTCACAACATTTCAGAATCAAACAATTCTTCTAAGTATCTGAGGAAATGGGAAGCTCAGGAACTTTCTTTGTCATAAAATGTTATCATTCTTTTAGCAAAACTACAGTTTACTTCAACTGCAAATTAAATAATTTTGTAGTAAGGTAGTGACAGTGGGCCTCTGGCATGGAATTGTGGCATGAGCACCACACAGGCAAAATGGCAGAGTCCTTCCCTCAAACCTTACAGCCTTACATTACTATCCATGTTCTACATACAAAAAGGTGACTGTTAAAAACATTCACATTTCTTTCCAATTTAGCATTCAAATAAGTTTTTCATTATTTTCATGCATGTTTGTCCATAAGCTGAGTGGTGTCTAGGTTATGGTCCCCATTCTGCCGGGTGCTCTTTGCTGTACCCCTTGTCCATGCCAAACTCAGCATCAGGAGAAGCTTATGTTGGCACAGTGGTTGTAAAGAGAGCCTCTCTATCTGCTCATGTCTGCTGGGGCACTCAGATCTGAGCTGTTAGCACTGGGTCAGCCAGCAGCAGGTCAAGACTTCTGAGTATAGAAAAATTGGAGAATGAGTGGCTAAGGCCTGGAGTGTTGGTGTTCCACTCCTGTCAGAGACAGAGGATCTGGCATGCGAAAAACAGAAGTGAGAGACTCGGAGAACTATTTCTTCCGTGCCTGTTTCCTAAAGCAGCAGAGAGGAAATATGGAAAGGAATAATTACAACATTCCAGAACTGATTGGTCTTCCTTAGAGCAGTAGTTGCCTTACTATCCATGCCAGGCTTCCAACAAGAGAAGCCACTAGTTTTGATTTTCACAGTCTTTTAGTAGGCAAAGCAGGCACAAGACCATAGGTACTCTGGCATCACTAGCAGACTGCTGATGTTAGCATCTGATTTTTAGGTATAGCACATAAAGTTAGACCTGCTTTTCACACACTTTCTTTTCTTGTCTGCTCACCCACATATTGTTGAAATCCTCACTTTACAGCTCTCCAGACTCTCATTTGGTAACAAAAATGCAAGATGAATTTCCAAAGTTAAGCTAAACTTTTCCTGCTATGTATTTGCACCTATTTATAAGAACTGATGCAGTGCACAGAGAAGTCCTTTCCTGTGTTTTTGTTCCCTTGGGTTTGATCCTTCTTTAACTGAAGTCTGTGGCACACTGTCCTTGACAATGTCAACAGAGGCCAAGTGAAGTGCTGAAGTACTGGAGTTCGGTTGCGTAGGTCCGTGGGGTTACTGAGTATGCATCACTGTCCTTTGGAAACCATGGAGCCACCTCTGTTTACAGCGCTAGGCTTATTTCATCATTACCCTTTCAGATGTTACAGAAAAGCAGCTCCTGTTTTTTGGCAGGAAACACTCCCCCACACCCACTTAAGACTCTCCTTCTCTTTGCCTCCTCTCCTGTGAGCAAAAACTTTGTCAAGAAAACACATTTGTTTGGGCCAGGAACAGAGGCAGCTGATACTCAACTAGTTATTTCAATTGCCTGGCTGGTAGGGGTCGGGGCGAACAGATAATGTCAAGATTTCCTCTGCATTCCAGACCTGTTTTCCTCCTACGGTTAGCAGTGGCGAGTGTGACTTTTACCACTCAGCTTTTCCCACAGTCAGTAAGACTTATCTGACAACAGACTTAGTGTCAACTGTCCAAAACTAGCTGGGAGATAATCTTCCTTTCACCACTCCTGTGCTGTTACAGCTTATCAATGTCACTCTCCAGCTTAAATGACTGGTTAATTTACAGACATACTGAGACAAATTCAGTTCTGTTGCAGATCCATTGAGTACAGTGGAGTTACACTGGGAATGAGTTTAGCTGTAGGTGTCTGAAAAGTACAAGTGGTAGGAATGTGATACTAACAGAAGCAAGAGCAGTGCAACAGTCAGAACAAAAAAGGAAGCCCTGAGCTTTGGCAGGATTCCTATTTCAGATTTCTGGAGTGTGATCCAACTAGGTGGTCATGTTTTACAGCTGGTGCTGCAAGAGAAAAGTTGTTATTCAACAACAAAACAATTCCAGTGTCTCCACACTGTATGTGGCCCATGTTAAAAAAGAACAAAAGGAGAAATAAGTCATAGGATTTCAGAAGAAAAAGTCTATTGGGAATCATTAGGACTGTGATTTTAACTCTGTTAGAGACTTTAAAAAAGACTAGAGTGAAACTGAAACATACTTGCCCTGAGCTATTCAAATGAGCCTACAGTGGTTAAATACTGAAATCCTATTAAAATTCCACAGAAAGAAGAAACATGAGATGGGATTGATACCTCCAGCTTTACCTATAGTCTAAGATGGCTTTCTAAACACCTCTTCTGTCATTGAGGGGAGAGAGGCATTTTCGGAGCGTAACATCTTCTTCATCTGGATAAAGTCCTCCTCCACAGGGCTGCTGTAGCACCTTTTCTAGGCAGCTGGTTGGAGTTGAAATGAGTCACCCTCTGAGGGACATCCCTCTGCATCCCAGCTTGCCACCTAACTCACTTCTCTTTTACAATGGGTGCCTAAAAGTCATGGAATGGTAATCTAACACCTATTACTATTGAAATTCTACTGGCATTTCTGATTCATAGATCATGTTAAAATGAATGAAGTGTAAATCCAAGCATTTTAAAGTCATGCTTAACTCAGATAATTTGGTTAACCTGGATTAGCACTGCAAACAGCCAGTGGAGCACGTATCCAGAGCACATATCCTGAGCAGGGTGTCCAGCAGAATTCTTCATTGCTCTGCATGCTTCTCTACGGCATGCAAATATTCTACCTAAAGGTTTTGTCTCTTATGGTCTTCTGAACTCCCCTATCTCTCTTCATTTTCTTAGTCCTCTTTGGTTCTCTGTGAAATGGGCAAATGGCTCTGAAAGCTCTCTGAAGCCAAGCATAATAATCCCTCTCTACCCTTGCAATCAAAACAATTTCTTGCTTTTTCTTCTTCTGGTTAATGGACCTATCATGATCTATCATGACATCACCCATGGGTTATGTCTCCTTGACTGGCTGAGGATTAGCCAACTTCCTGGGTAGTAAGAAGCAAGGTTTAAAGACTGGGGACCAAAACCCGAACTTCCGGATTCCTGTTTATGCCTTTAAATAAATCACCTTCAGAAAGGATTTTGGAAGTGGCTGATGAGTGGTAACCACGTCTGAAAATCAGATGGTGACTTAGGGTATAAGATTTGTGAATACAGTTTTAAAAATAATGATATTTTGTGCCTGGGCAGAGCATTTCCAGACTTAATGCCCAGATGTGAGTGCATTCTAGAGTTCTCTTTGTAAAGAAGAGAGGAAACACTGTCAGAAATGGAGCTAAAAATGAAAGTGGTGGAATACACTCAAAATTCAGCTGTCCAAGGCAGCTAGAATGATGCCCATACTTAAAGATGGAAAGAAGTCATTGTGGGCAGCAAAAATAATTACAGCTTCCCACATTAATTATCATATATGTTTCTTAAAACAAACCACAAAGCATACAGATGTAGGATCCAGTATGTACAAGAAAAGATAAACCACTTTTGCACAGGGAAACAGGAAGAGATAAAACTTATCTAGGCTTTCCAAACTAATATTCCAGAGATCTTCAAAACAGAGGGGAAATAACATGAGAAATCAGTGTGGGAAGGAAATTTTTGTCCTAGAACATAAACTTTATAAAAGATCCAAAGACACTCGTATTAAACTTGTCAGTGCTCAGAATGAAGAGAAGCTAATAATAGGTTGCCTAAAAGATTTTTACTAGGACAAGTATCGTTTAAAGCTTCATTATCTTGACAAGTGAGTGAACAGATGGCAAAATCTGTAGCAAACTCAAGATTTCCTAGGGTACTAAAGATCAGAAAGATTTCTGAGAACCAAATTCAAATCACCAAAGCAAGGTGATTTGACAACCTCTAAGCAGATGGGATTTCAATTTACCTAAGTGTGAGATAATTCTCAGGAATGATCTGAAGCATTCACTGATACTGCATACTTAATGAGGTGTTACCAGTTCAGAAAAATACCTAGGCAACATTATGGACAGCTTAATTAAAACAGCTCAATGAAAACAGCTGTTCAATTTGCAGCGCTAGTCATGAAAGCAAATAAAATGCTAATTTATATGAACCATAAAGAACAGCATTGATATTATTATAATCTCATCGTATAAATTCAGGGAACTGTATCACAGTGACGTCCAGCATTGTCAATGTTACAAAACTGTCAACAAAAAAACATTCAGAGAAGTCAGTGAAGGATGATATTCAGGGAAGATACAATCATTTTACTTAAGTAATGAAAAAAAGTTACAGCACTAAATTCCTAATCACCTTTAAGTCATAGGGATATCCAATGAATGTAAGATACAGAACAAATGTAGCACACTTATGTGCTGGAACCTCTTTTCCTCAATTAATGAGGATTTTCAAATCAGCAAGAAATGGAGGGCTTTATGCTCACGGGTTGTCTAGAAGCATGATGGGATGGAACAGGGAAAGGGAAGTACTCACACTGGACAAAATTCTTCAGTGAAGGAGATGGAAATTTCTACAATTATTTGAGCAAGTCAAGAACTTCACCATTAATGTGAGATTGTCACTAGTGTTTGGTCTGAACTGGGGGGGGTTAAGAATGATTAGAGCAGTTCTTGTAGGAAGGGAGGCTGTCCTAGATGATTATTGAGAAGATCTTGAATTTCATCCAGTAGAGTAAGAGCTTACAGTTACTTTCTGGTAGTACATGCAACCCACTTGGTATTTATCCTACCCAGCTGTAAAAGATGGGCTGTAGGACAGGAGGGAGGTTGCTAAATCCAAATCTATTTAAGTCCTAAAGGAGGATAATATTTTCCAGATAAAATGGTATTTATGACTTGACTGACAGCAATTATTTACTTTAGAGCACTGCAAAACCATTTAGCAATATTTCAGCATAGAAATCTGGAAGTCTTCAATTTTAGGCCTAAGAAGACTAGTTTTTGGTTTTCATATTTACTTCTTACAAATATTTTTCAGACCTGAACTCTTAAACTATGTATCAGATAATTCTGATCAAATTAACATCAAGGATTACTTAGTATAAATATTCTCTGTCAGGTAAATTAACTGATTTTCTGTCTCAAAAACTAACACTGCATAAGATCCTGCTGAGTTATAATCACTTTAGCACCTACTCTCCAAGTAATTTACATGGGCTTCTGTAATGTGAATGATTAAAAAAACTTCCCTGAAATGTAGAACAATCTCAGGTAATTACTATTGAACAGATTTATGTCAGCACAAAATGAAGAAAAGCTCTTGAAGTGAGTCTACATGACAGTAGTGTAAGTAAACAATATGAGCAACATCTGTACCTGCAGCACCGTGAAGGTGTTCCAACATCATCTGTAGGAACTAATTTCACTAGAAACCAGTGCAGTGCTGAAAATTAACTTGGGAACCAGCAATACACAGAAGCAAAGTAACAAGTTTTTCTTGCTTTCTCAAACAGTCTTGAATGCACATCTCCTTCATTTTCACGGCACTTAATTGAAGTCAAGAGGAATTGTGATTTTGTAGCCTCAAAATGTGTCTAATAATAATAAGGGGGGAGTCAGGCCAGCTAGAAAACAGTGCTCCAAGGGAGTACAAGGGGCTGGTGATGAAGCCTTCTCTAGTCTTTCTGGAAACAATGAAATAAACTTTCCAAGTAATACTAAATAAAAAAGATGGCCCCTTCTGGAAAGCCAGTGGTGCCATTATCAGTAGAGATTAGTGGGTGTGACCTCTGTCATCATTCTGGTCACTTAATGCAGCAACAGGTGAGAGGGAAACACTTCCTTGAGTTCCCTCCACCTTTGGTACACTGGGCCAGCTACAGACCAGTCCCTGCTATTTCCTTTCTTGGGAATTAAGTTGCTTTACCAAATACTGCTTTCAATCCCAAAAGAGAAATGAAAAATACTTCAGTGTTTTCTAGATTTCTCTCATGGTGTTTGATGTTCTTATTTATATAATAGTAATTCAATGTTTCTATTAAAATTCAGTTATGTGAAAAGCAAATAGGTGCATAACATAGATTTTTTTGCCTCTTGCATGCAGAAGTTGGAGTCTATTTGGAAGACCACGATAATTTATGTGTTGTGTGGTCAACTATTGAATTTCTCACAGTTGAATTCTTTTACATAGACTGTAATTATACAGCAGCACATTAGTGGTCTCATAAAGTCTGCTGTCTACTATGCAGTGACACCTTATAGCTTACCTCTCTGTGCATATATGTACTACAGTCCACATAAAAATGTAACATAGCTCTGTTTCTCAGATGCTGAACCTTGAGTTAAATGATGTCATTTTGCAAATCCCCTCTATCTACATGCAAAAGGCAGGAAGAACACAAGCCAACTAAGGTGAAGAAGCTACAGATTTGATGTATGTTTTCAGACTTGCATTCCACAGGTATGCTTTTGCCTACCAGATTATATGAATCTGATACTGAAGCAACATTGGACTTATTCTTGTAACTTTTTTCTCCAAAGATTTCTGTAATGATTTCAAGGGCAGTATTACAGGTCTGTTCGTGTTTCAACCAACTGAAGTAAAACTCTCTGAGACTCACAGTAAAACATTCTCTGTGTAGCTCTACAAACTGAAACTGCAGTTGTTACTGCTGACTTGTTAATATAACACAGACATCAACATTTCCTGGTTACTGTAAACACTGAAATGCTTTTGGAGTTAATGGAATACAGGTGCTGCCTGACACTACCAAAATGTTCTCACAGAAACAGAAACATTTTTGGATAGAAAGAGCTGCAGATCCACCTCGTCCAGCCCCTTCTTCACAGCGTGAATATCCTGTTTCTCAGTGGGAATACCCAGATATGTTAAATGTCATGAAACAAGCATTCTTCCTAAGCTTAAGCTCCTTTATACTCACAGAAACGGCTGTGCCACTTAGCCTGCTGGAACAGAGAGTTCTGTAGTGCCAGAGCGGGGTGATGGAGTGGGCTTAGGCAGGCTCTGAGCTGGCTGGGAAACCTTCCCAGTGAAGCTGTGGGAAATGATGCTTACAATCGAATTGCCACCAGCCTTCACTTCAAATGAGACTCAGACAATACTGCAAACAGACAAGTGGCCCTTCTTTACCATGGAAGTAAGAAGAAATTTAAAATCAGCCTTAATGATTAAAGGTTCTGTAGAACTGTTTAGGTTAATAGCGGTTGGCTTGGGCCTCAGCCAAATTTTGATTCTGGTCATCATAATCTGCCTACCTGAAATTCTGTCCCCTCATAACTGCCCACGACATTCTTGATTTCCTGTCCCTAAATGTTAGCAGCCTGCATTTCAATTCTGTTAAGTATATATATTAATAAGTTTTAAATAAGTTAAATAAGTTAAAAAGGAAATAAATAAGTTAAAAGAGTAGCTGTGTGACCAGTAATGAAGGAAGCTTTGTAAAAATCCATACCTTGCAATATATTGTTACTTAGCAATATGCTTCCATCAGTCAGTAGACTGATTACTAGGAAATTGTGTGTGCATAGGAGTATTTGTGGATCTAAAAAAAAAAAGTTCTTATAAGTAAATTGGTTTGGGGTACAATTCCATTTCATAGTTGTTAGAATGTGTTGTCAAGATTGATCCTGTTTTCCTGTGTAATCCAGGAAAGTTATTAAAAATAAATAAATAAATAAATAAAACAAGCTCCTTGGTCTCTGAACCAATATCCAGATATGGTGTGAGCTAAATTGCCACTGACTGCTGCAGGGCTTTTTTACACAAATGTTCCAATTATTTCTGCTGTGATGGTAATAACAGTTGGAAGTTTGGAAAAAAAATAATCTTGGTTTAGACAAGGTCCCAATACAATATTAAGGAAGTGAGCGCTTTGAGAGCAAAGAAGGATGTAGTTTATCATAATATATTTTTGTCAAGCAACTAAAAAGGAGGGGAAAAATCAGACATCAGAAGCTGGAATGAGAAGAACAGGGTCAATATTCTGTGCTGAGACATTTTGTGTTTCAACATAGCTGTTCACTTTTTCAAAGGCATTCAGCACCTCAAAGTTTCAAACTCTGCTCCAGTAAAAAAACAACACTGTATCTGCACACATAAAATGTATTCCACATTCCCAGTTGCTTAAACCTCCAAAGAATTGGCTGTTTCTACAGTGACTGTCTTTGCCCAGTGCAAGCTTTTGTATCTGCAACATCCTATATTTTAAAGACATCCACAGAGCATCTTATGAAAGGAAGGGAAAGTTTATTGGCACTTGGTTTGTTTTGTCCATTCTTGCCTCTGCTATCTGAAAAATGTGCAAGGGCTTTTGTGGCTGCAGTTCTTCAGAATTTCAGCTTTGTTGTCTACTGTTCAGTAGAAGCTCTCTGTTTCTTCAGACAGTAATCCATCCAGAGCCACAGTTACCCCCCTGTCCTGTTTTTCACCGTTATCACAGAACAGAGGATCCTCCTATCTGTCACACAGGGCCTTCACCTGAAGTTCATCATTCTCCTGTGACAACTTAGGCTGAGTTAAGGAGACAAGTTCAAAGTGAGGGGTTATTGAAAAATAATCTGCAAGAGCTAGATACAACTAGGATGTGAGATGGAAAGGAAGTCCAAGTTAAGGTTGGTCAGAATGTGGAAATCCTTCTTCATGGTAAAACCAGGAAAAAATACAGTTAATTTCCAGAAAACATTAAAACAAAACCAAAACAAACAAACAAACACCAAAAACCCAAACAAACAACAAAACCACACAAAACCTCAAACAAACAAAACCAAGAAGCAAATGAAACAAAACCAAGAACAAACAAAACCCCAAAACAAACAAACAAACACAACCAAAAACCACACACTCACAAAAATAAAATAAAACAAAACAAAAACAAACAACCCAGACATTTTCTTCAATTTTTATCCTGTGATTTTTTTTTTTTTTTTTCTGTCACAAGGAGTTTTCCAGGTGAAAATTCATGGTTGTTCTAAGAAAAACTCATCCCATGTTTACCATCTCATCTTTGTTCTCACTCTGCCTTGATCGACACAATCTGGTCTACTTCAGTGCATCCTAAATGCAAACACTCTGCCAGTTTTCTGCTGTCACTCTTCATTGCAGTTCATCCTGCCTTTATGTTGCATCAAGTGGAGGCTGCTTGGCTTAAGGCTGACTTCCCTTCCCTATCTATCATTTGTTTGATATTAAAAGCTTGATTCCCACAGTCTGTCTCTACAGGATGCCAGCTTTCGTTGTCTACCCATTATGGTCTCAAATACACATTTGTGTTCTTTCTCTAACAGTGCCCTTTGTGCTTAGGAGTTGGTCCTCTGAATATATAAAGATACCACATTAGCCTCCTTGGAGACCTCTTGCTAACTCGCTTTTCATCAGTGTCTCCAAAAACTAGTTCTGATGTGCTGACACCAGTAGTTACTACACTAGTCAGTATTGGTTGGTTGTTCTCTTGTACTCCACCCTTCCTACCCCAATTATCTCTTCTCTCCACTGGTGTCTGGTTTTATATTTAGTTTGTAGTCTCCGGAGGGCAAAGACTGTACTTTTAATCCATCCAGTTTCTACTTCTAAGTGCTTTGACAATACAGTTTATGATGATGATGAAGATAAGTACCATTCTCTGTATGAACAGAAGAAAAGCTTAATTCCTCCCGTTCCCTCTATGCCAGTTTTAGCAAGGGAGAGGGAGTACAGTGTGTAGTCCCTATCTGAGCATACTTAGAGCTCCTTCACAGGGAGTACTGCAAGAAGTCCCATTTGTTTCAGCATTAATCACTGTGAACAACAGTGAAAGAATTTGTCCCCAACTAGTGAAAGCCAGCAGTGCTCTGCTGTTGGCAGAGTGCAGAGTGATCCTTTCCCAGAGCTTCAGATAGCTGAAAAGGATGAACAGATAGGTGCCAATCTCTTGATAAACCGGGAAAGAGTCAAACTGCTTTATAATTGATCCTCATTAAAACTACCTTAAAATGATGATAATTTGCATGTGTAAATAACAAGCAAGGAGAGAGTGCCAGGGAACAAGCTGGAACATTTTGTCCTCGCTCACAATAATTCTTTTTTTTTTTCTATCCAGAATGTTTGTTTACTTAGATGTCAAAGAGGACACCTACTCTTGTACCCTTCCTGCTTGTCAGAGACCTTCAACCATAGAATTAGTATGCAATTCACTACAGACTTCTATTAGGAAAAGAGGCAATGGAAAACATCAAATCTTTTCTTCCCTTCCAGTGGTAGCCCAGACTTAACACCACCACACTCAGGACATTTAGCCTGTGATAGAAAACAAATTCCATCACTCTAGGACCCCCAAAGAGATAAAGATCATTGCCAAAGTTATAAATATTACTTGATGTATTTATATCTAGGCTGTCTGAGCTACTATTTGAAGCTACAAAAGCACAGCAATACCATTTTGAGTATAATAAACTTCAAGAAGCTTCATTAATTTACAGTCAGCTCCTGAAAAACTAGATGCATTATAAACTTTGGTATTGCACTGATTAGCATCAGACCTCATCAATGAACCTGTAGTAGTAATTGATTTCCTCTTTTGCTTTAGTATCACTTTTTAAGAGAGATGAACATAAGGAGCTTGTGTCCACTAAACAGCACACAGGAACCAAGGATGTACTCTTCTCACATTTTCCTCTGCAACTCACACCGTTTGGCTGGTTCTTCTACAAGCAGACAAATATTGTGAAGTGATTAACAAAAAATCCTGACTCACCATACTGCAAGACTAGAAGGAAAAAAGGAAATAAGTCATACTTTTATTGTAGTCTTTCAGCAGTTTACAAATGAAAAACCAAGACGTGGTCATTTTTCTCTTTCCTTAGGCTTGATTCTTTTCTTCCCAGATGCACAGGAGTTTTTACAGTGACTTTAGTAGGACTAGATCAGACTATGTAATAGAATCTGTAGCAAATTGAAACACACTGCTAATTAGAGGCCAGAGTATTATGTAGTATCAATTAACTTGGCATTTAATTACCATGGTGATTGGGAGGAACTATAAATTGCTAAATATATAATTAGAACATCAGAATTCTGTGCTACAATGGCATCAGAGTATGGGTGTAATTAGCTTAGATTTTCCCCCATTTTACATGCTTGCAAGATTTTGGGACAGACAAATACCACTCTCATTCCTGCCAATATTCTGTTATCAATGAGAAATTACAACTATCATAGTTCATCTTCTTTTAAGGTAGCTGGGAATTTCCTCCTTTCTGCTCATCATATACAGTGGTTTTACTGCAGTTCCTCTGAACAGAACAGCATTATGGAAAAACAGCAAAAACAGGAAAACTGCTGTTCTGTGAAATACATTCTTTCCTTTTCTTTCCCCCAGAAATGTTATCCATCTTGTTCAGGATGTCAAAAACTTTCAAGTTGTAGACAAAAGCGCCGATTAGTTGCCTACTTATGCACTTAACTAACAGATGAAGATGCGTGGAGGGAGACCAGAACTTGACTGTTTAGTCATGCTTTCTAACATCCTAAAGGGAAGCAAAACATCTTTGACCTGTGAGTGATCCCTTACACATACCTTTCTTTCAAATAGGTTGTGTAGAACAGCTCTTACTATAACTGCTACTACTAGGTGTAATACAGAACAAATACCTGTGTTGGTAACTCAACTTCTGAACAGCTGACTATAATTAATGGCATAAAATGGGAACGGGCCAGTTGCAGCATGAGATATTTTCTCATTACTCAATAGCACTGTTTGCCTTGGGAAGAAAAGTACAGTATATGATCTTGCTGCCGGATTTAGTTTTCCACAATAAAGTACCTGAAATTAGTAAGATTTTTGTTAGTGCCTGCTACAGAGTTTGGTCTAGGCTTGCCAGTTCAGTTCTGCTGTTGATAATGAAATACAATCATATCACTGGAGTTTATCTTAGTAACCTGCGGTGAAGTAACACAGGGTTAACAGTTGCTAGTATTTCATTGCTAGTTAGCTGTTTTCGGTAAACCTGGAAGTCTAGGGACATTTTTGACAAAGTAGCATCATCGAAAATGTTGTGGAAGGGAAGAAAATATCTTTTGTTGTATCAGTACGTTCTGGTCACCACAGAAATGAGCTGAAGAAAGGGAGATCTATCTTCCAGACAGGCTGGAGACAGTAGGACAATGCATTCAAGTGTGGCTGCCACAGGAGCACTGCTGAAGGTTACGGTACTGGCTGACGCAGACTGGTGTTTGTGGGTAGTGACACAGCAGTATGATACAATACCTTCAAAACTGATTTCATGATTTCACCTTTAGACTGTGTCACTGCCAGTCTTTCTAGGACAGCTGAGTACAGTGTGAAAAATTAATTTCTCATCTCTACCTGGTTCCTAGTGGATAGGAGCCTGTGGCAGAAAACAGGCGTTGAAGGTCTTCTGTACTGGTAAGGGCTCTGTTGGTAGGGAATTAAAAAAAAGTAAGGCAGAGGTCAGAGGCAGATTTATGGGGCAGAGGAGCTGATTGTAGGAACTGTAATCCTCTCTTCTCCCATTAACATCAGCAGGTGTTTGCTCTGGATCATGGGATGTGGGACTATTTATACAATTATGCTGTCCCCCTTCCATAACTGGGATGCATCTGTTTCTGGAAGTCATCCCTTTTCTCATAAGAGCTTGTTCAGGTGTTTGGAGGACACTGTAGCTGGAATTTCAGGAGGAGGAGTGACATACGACATCTTCACAAGTTCTTGGCAAGCACATCATCTTCACTGTATCAGATGAAGTAGAGTAGTTTAAGATGAATCTTTCAGACAAACCTTTTAAGGACAGGGACAATAGAGAAGAAATTTGCATCACAGAGAAAGCAGATGATGTTATTAAAACTGAGTGGTAACAGGGAATGCATCTGTTTGCTTTTAGCTTCTGTGGGTATTGCTGACATGGCAGTTAGGGTTTTAATTTAAACAAGACAGTGATATTGATAATGTTTTAATGTGACTGCTTTCCAGAGTGTTCAGCTGTTTCAGTGCATGGCTCTCACTTTCAGGAACACTGGCCTCTTCATTGTGCATCATGGATACTCTGCAGAAAGAATAAGCAATAAGTAACGGTTTATGACTAAATAAAATGAAGCCACCGTTGTCCTTCTCATTTATTGGACTCTTTGCTGCCATTCTTGCTGGGAATCATCCACCCTGTGGGTGGTTAAGATCAGGGAAGGGGCCACTGTTACAAGAGCATTTTCCAGATCAGAGGAAGCAAGAGACACTTTGGTTTCCTAAATGGGATAAGGGCCCTGATGCTGCTCTCTGGCTTGTTTAGGGATCGAGGAATCTATTTGGTTTAGTCTGCAAATGTGTGCAAAAAGGGGCTGCCAGGGTTTAGTTTTGGAATCTTTTAGGAGTGTAGGAGCTTGTTAGAGAAGATGAGATGATGCAGAGACTTGGAAGGGATGAAGCAGGGGGAGTAAGGTGGGAGGCAAATGGGTGGACTGCAGAGAAAGTGGGAAAGCAATGGGAGAGGCTGTTCTGTGAGGACTGTGGCTTGAGCTGAGGTGGAGAGTTGATAAATGGAGACCTCAGAAAAAAACAAAACCAAAACCATTTTCTTTTGGCAAAAGTTGTGGCGTAGGTGAAGCAACTCTTCCAGCTTCCCGAGAACAAGGCAGCCCGCTGCGGGCCAGGTTTTGTCACCTTGGGGCGGGTGACCTCGCCCCGGAGCGGTGGATGCCGGCTCTTTGCAACGCAGGCTTCCGCAGAGCCGGGCGGCCGGGCTGGGCTGGACGCTAACGGTCGCCGTCCAGGCATCTCGATTCTTGGCCGGCGCCCGTAGCCCCGGGCACGCTGAGGCGCAGGGCGCTGACAGGAGAGAGGCTGGGCAGTGCCTGGCCGGACAGTTCCCAAAGGAAGGGTCGCGGCCACAAGCGGGGTCACGAAATTTAGGCGTGGGGCCGGGAGGCCTGCCGTGGCCTGGGGCCGACGTTGGTGCCTCAGCCCGAGGGGCGCGGGGTCCCGGCCGGGCCAGAGGCGGCCATTTCCCGACGCCGGCCCCTCGCGGGCAACAGCTGGGGGAGACCCTCTGGAGACTCTCTCTCCGGGGCGGTCGCGGCTTTCAGGCGGGGCCGACGACCCGCCTTGGCCCGTGGGGCAACAGCCGGGCCAGACCCCGGTGCGCCTTCCCCGCCCCGCGGGGGCTGAGGCGCGGGGGAGGGAAGGAGGGAGGCGGGCGGCGGGGCTCCGGGCGCGGGACGGGGCGCTGAAGAAGGCTGGCGACGACGCTGCTGCCCCGAAGTCCAGGGCGGGGGCGGGCGGTGTGCCGGGCGGCGCTCAGGTGAAGGGCCGCCCGCCCGGAGCGGCGGTGACGCGGGCTGCGGCGCGGCGGGGCTGCCCCGCGGCCCCATGTGGCCGCCGCCGCCCGTCCCCGGCGAGGGGAGCCGGCGCTGAGCGTGGCTGCCCGGGGCGGCATGCGGAGCCGCCGAGGATGAGCAGCCAGCGCCGCCCGGTCAAGGCACAGCTCCGGAGGTCTCTGAGCGAGCAGCTGCGGGACTCCACCACCAAAGCCTGGGACTTGCTGTGGAGGAACGTCCGGGAGCGGCGACTCGCAGGTCAGTGCCGCCGTGCTGCGGCTGTCGGTACCTGCCCGCGGCTGTCTGAAGGGAGACCCGGGGGACGTCCCGGCCTCGGTGGCAAAGAGGGCTCCCCGCTCCGGGGGAACGCCCTGGGGAACGGCCAAGGCGCCTGGGGGACACCTACCCCGCTCCCACCGCCGCCGCGCCGGAGCGCGGAGATCTTGGGGGTTCAGCCCGTGCGGGGCGAGTTGCTCCCCGGCACCGCCTCAGCTGCCGGCACGGATGCAGTTGGCAGTCGTCGGTCAGGTCGGGCTCTAAGCAAGAGCCGGGGAGCAGGCGGGTTCGCCAAGCAGGTCCCCCCAGCCCTGTGCAAGGCAGCACCTGCCCGGGTTCTGGCGTTCACGGTGGGGATGGTGCCACAAGCAGTCGGGCTCAGGGCTAAAGCTGGAAGTCGCCCCACGTTGGAGGCACCTTCTGAGCGTCTCGGAAATCAAGAGAGCCGTCTTTGCCTCCTGGAAGTGGGCTCACCTGCTTGTCTCATCAGTTTTCTAAGTCACTTGCAGGTCCAGATTGGTTCCTTGTAGGGTTTGCTTGTGAGGAGGACCACAACTCCCAAAGAAAAATGTTCGGGTTTTCTTTGTGGATTTTTTTCAAGCACTTTTATAGCTTTCGGTCATCTAACTGCTCGGAAAAAAAGGGGTCCTGCAGTCTTGACCATCCCCAGGTGGAGACCAGGAGGATATGGAGAAGGGTGGATGCTGCAGTAGGTCGGGTCACATTTAGAGCACTGCTATCACAGCAGCACATTTGCTTTAAGCATGCAAACATACAGCTAAGTTGTATTTGTAAAATACTTCATGAATTCAAAGATCTAGAGGTTACAATCAAGTGCAACATAGAGTTATTATACTGGAAAACAGTACATCAAGATTTATGAGCAAAATCACATGTAATGAAGGATAATTTGCAAAGATGGATTCCTCTGCCACATCCTATGGTATTGTTAGGAGTTTGGTGACCTTGCCTAGGGCACTGTGACATGCTGCTATTGTATAATTCAGAGGTAAATAGTGTATGATCCAGGTCTTTAAACTGTGTCTACAGCACATTAGTTCTTATGTACATGCAATTAAAATAACGGATAAAAATTGCACGGTAATTTTTTGATAAATGAATCTCAAGTGTGTAGCTTCAATAATTAATTACTAAATCAGCTAATTTGGTAGTGTTGTGGTTACTCAAAATATTAATCTATCTTTACATGTAATCTACTTATTTCTATATTAATAGCAGATCCCAGCAGACATTCAGCAAGGATACTGTTGGCTAATTCTTTCTTTTCTGGTCAAAGACAACTATTGCTTGATTGAGCAAAGGACCTGGGCAGGTTGCCATGAAGCTGTAGCAAACTTTTTAAAGCAACTGGGGTATTAAAACTGATGGAGTCAGACTTTTTATTTAAGGTGGATAGAATTCTAATGTCCTGTGCTTATGTACTGCTATGATATGCTGGTGAAACACTGATACACGTGCCCTTTAATTAAATGAATTATCTGACAGCATAACAAAGTGTATAGCAATAACTTCTGTTGATTTCAGAGGTGTCCTCTTGTTGAGATGCTTTTATGTTTCTGGCATTTCTGTCCTTGTTTTCACATTTATTTGGCCCTCTGACCCTTGTAGCCGCAGTGCGTGTTCTATGCTGGTTCTTCTGGCCTTTTTTAATGAAAAGGCTGGGAATTTAAGCTGATCTAAATGTGTCATTATTTGCTAGTTGCCAGACCAGCTTCTTCTCCATTGCGATAGATCCAACCTCAGTCAGGCAGATAGTCGTACACATTCCCTTTTTATTCTCAAACTTGACATCATAGTTCAGCAGTAACTGACAGTTCCCACCATGCTCCTGGGACAGGGCTGCTCCGTACTGTCTCCTGTTCAGGTTTAGTTTAGATGCTCTCTAAGGACCCTTCCAGCCTAAGCTATTCTGTGATTCAGGACATATAGTGCCCAGCAGCTCTTAGCCACTCTTTTCTGATTCACTGACCAGGATTTGGTTTTTGAACAATGAGTGTACCCACTACAGTGCCACAAACAGCAGCTTTTGGTTTTCTGTGCTTTACATAATTTTTGCAGAGGTATTTTACACATTTTGTGTTCCCACTATGCATATGGTTTCAGTTGGGATTCACAAACTGATTGGGAAATGGACCAGAATATTAACTCCCTTGTTGGAGTGGGGACCTGTTTGTCTGAAAAGTTATGTAAAATACTGTTGGGTTTATGTAATTTTGAACCACTATGCCATTATTGAAACCCATTGCTTTAGGAATTTGACCTAGATGTTGGGCAGACCCTACAAAAGTGATGACCCTAAGGTGATTCTGAGATCTCTGCTCAAATCATGATCATCTGTTACAGTAAAAAACAAGTTGTAGTTGTTACTGCTGCTTCATGTAGATGAAAAGTGCCACCCTCTAGCTGGCATTCTTTCAGTTACTATGTAGTTACTATGTAGTATGTATGTTTCAGTTACTATGTAAATAAATAAATTAACATAAAATACCAAGTTTTGAAATTCAGTACTTCAAAGTTAGGAAATACCCAAGCTAAGGATGACTGTTGCTGCCCTGTCATGCCGCCTTCTCACAGTGTAGAGTTGTCTTTTAATTACGTGATCACATCCCTGGTTTTTGCACAGAACTTTTCTGCCTCCTTCAGTGCACAAAGTAACAATCCCCATTGATGTATCAGTTAACCTACAGCCTGTTGCACTGCAGCCTTCTCAAATCCTGGACTGAGCACAGAATTACAAACTCTCTCAAGTGCTCACGAGCATGATGCTTAGGAGCATTGTCCCTGGCATACTTCATATCATTAATATCTTAAATCCAAGAAGCTGTAAGGTTACATTGTTTCCATTTTATAGATAGGAACCAGAGGCACAATGAGATGGAACTCAGGAATATCAGTAAACTTGGAGTGTTAGAACTTGAATTTTCCATTTCTATATTCAAATTCAAGTTTCTAATTGTACTGCACCCAGGGAACAAGTAACTTGCAGTTGCTGATCTGCTGGTCAGATTTTGTTTCAAGTGACTTGGTGAAAACCAGTCAGAGGGATGAAACTGCAGGGGCACCGTTTACTTGGCATAGTCTCAGAAAACCCTTTTTTTTCCTGTGTGCTGGCTCCCACCCTTTCCTGCATGCCTCTGCAAGAGATGCAGGAGTCCTGCAGCTGCTGGCTTAGTTGGGTACATGACTTTTAGACCACTGTCCATCATCAGATGCAATCCTTGGGAAGTGCTTGTGTGGATGAGGTTAAGACTTTGTCCTAGTGCCTAATGGGAGGAGGGTTGAGTTGCAATTAAACAGGTGACTTCAGTTCTGAGACTTCCTGAAGTTTGAAAACTTGACTTTGTGACCCTTACATTCTTCTAAAAATAGAAAGCTTTGTCTCTAATTTCTTAGATTTAGATTTAGTGACTTTAACCTTCACTGTGAAGTTGCAGGATTTTGTTTCAAAGGGTGAAGCACTAGTTTCTCAGTCAAACAGCATGAAAATGTACTGTGGTATGAAAATGTACTGTGGTACAACATATCACGGACTAATTTTTATCTTAGAGATGGATGACCTGCAGCACCAAAAAATGAAACAGGAGCATGAAGCAAGCTTGGGATTAAAAGAAAATTTAAGTCTAAAGAAGCCAAAATTAAGGTCTTTCAAGGGGAAGGTTTAGAAGACCTACTCTTGGGTATCCTTAGCCATTCAGGAAGATCTTACACACTGATTTGCAACTACAGCTATCTCTTCTAATGTAACCGAAATGCATTTATGTCAGAGATGAAACTGAACATTAGCTGAAGTAGTGTAGAAAATGGAGAATAATTTATCCATCAGAAAGTAGTTGCCACATTCATTATTTGGCAAAGATGTCAAAGAAATCTCTCTCTATCATCTCAAAAGTAACTTGTGGTTGGTTTGTGATTTTATTAGGTACAAATGAGCAAGCCTAAGTTTGCAATTGTACCTCTGGCAACATTGTGCTCCCTGGTACCAGCTGATCTGTTGATCCTGGGGAATATGGAAGAGGAAAGTGAGTTTTAAAAAAATAATGGTCACAACCAGAACTATATTAATTTTAGCACAGTTTTGTGTCATTAAGGAAGTATCAAATCCATAGGTCCCTCATACTTTGTAGGTTTCAGATAAAACAAAACATTTTGCAGAACTTGCTTTTGCAAATTTGTACTCTGAGAAGCAGAACTCAGTATTTCTGGTGTGAGGTATCCTGTGGTCAGTGTTAGGAGAGCCCAAAGGAGATGTACTAGGCTCCCAGGTCCTCAGAGAACCCCTGAACAAAAGTAGGAGTCCTGGCATGGGGTCAACCTTGAGTCTGCTGCATCTTGATATTATTCTGTTACTGAAATTTCTTCTTAATTAAGATCTTAGTGTACAGTGCAAATGTGGCAGGTTAATCTAATTAAAGCTGTTGAAGAAAATAGTGGATTTTTAAAATAAAATACTTTTGCCAGGTCAGTTTTCATTAGGGATTATGGGAGATGTGTATGTGAAAAATCTGGTATTTGTTGTGGATGGTTTGGTGGGCATACTTTTATGTTCTGTTTTAAAATTACACACATACACTTTTAGAAAGCCAAGTGGAGATGTTGCAGTCTGTGTCCCCCCACCAGTGCACTGAAGAGTACAAGATGCTGATTCTCATGTATCCTGATAAGATGTATATGTGTAAATTTGTCCCTACCCCAACCCCATCAATGGTAAAAGACTGTCCTTTGTCAAGGAGAAAAGTTATGAAAGATGTTCTTTATTCAGGATGGAGTGCTTCGGGGAATAAAGCAAGTGAATTATGAGTGATTCGTTTGGTCAGGCATGCCAGGAAATTTTCTGCTCTTGTATCAGTCCTAATGAAAATGTGGTAGCCAAAAAAGTAGTCATTGATCTCATAAATTATATTAATCATGCTATTCATTCTATATTAATGTTAGGAAGATTTTTTTAGGTAAATTTCTTTCAAGAAGACAGATGCTTTTCTTTGCACACGTTATGTCAGTATTCTGTAATTTCCATCTCTATGCCTAGACATTCCCTGAAGACCAGCGGTTTGAGTCTGGAAAGGGGGCAATGGTGGCAAAATACCACCATTGTTAGTTCTGCTGCTGCTGAATTCTCATGACCCTCAGCAACAAGAAGTTAATTCCAGAAATACAATTACAAAAATACCAATATGCTTGACCTGCCAAGTATTTCTGTACCAGCGTGAGACTGCGGAGGGGGGTGATGGAGGACTCCCCACTGTCTTAAAGCCCAGAGAAAGATGCAATTTTCTCATACCCAGTCCCATAGCTCTGCTGCTGTTTTCTGTGTAGGATTTGAGTGACTCTGTAGGAGCAGCAGAGGTTCCTGAGGTGACAACAACATTCGTCTCCTGGTTTTACATTTAATACATAAATTCTCTATTTGAGCAAGTCCTGCTTCCATCAAAGAGAGCTATGCAGAGATTATTTTCCTAAGAGAAATTCAGTCTTGATTGTTTAATTTCCCAACATAATGAGATATGAAACTGCTGATAAAATGGGGAATCAGTGCTGGTAATAGAACCGGATACCATTTGAATCAGTCAGTTTCTATTTGCTAGCTATTATGAGAGATTCTTGATAGGTCTTTCTGGAGCTTGGCTGTTTACTGATTTCAGTAGCACATCTTTAGAAAAGACACTTTTTTTTTTTTTTTCCTAGAAAGTTATGATGTCAGTTCTTTTTATAGTACATCTAACATTTTTTTTTTTCCTACTGACTTTGAATAGTTCCTTGAGCATCCCCAAAGTTTTTTAGTTTCAGTCAACAAATACTTCTCCTTATTTCTCTGCACATATACATGGCATCAGATCATTCCACTCATAGATGTTTCCTGTGTGACTAGAAGGCAGCTGATACCTCATCAGGATCCTACACCATGCTTTTATGGAGGATTCCTGTAAGCATTGTAATTATTGCTGATGATTGCAGACCATAATATTGGAAATAAATCATAGTACTATTTTCCCAGAAGCAGTATATATAATACAATATTGTTTAACTTCCTGTACATTTAGATAGATGTGTTTATTGGTACTCATATTTTGCTGTGATATATAGGAGCTCATATAAACTGATACAAATACTTACTCATCTGACATTAAACTGTAATGGCGTTTTTCCATTCCAAGATCACTCCTTAATACTAGTCATGGCATAGTATGTATCTTCTCAGTTATTTCTTATGATGTGTTTTGTATTTATTTGTATGACTGTAATCCCACAGACCACTATCCATATCCCCATGCAAATGACTTTATAATAATAACTATGCTAGAACATTTCTATAGAATGTTTATATCTACAATAAACTTTTAGCTGCTAAGTGTACACCATAATAATTCCCATCAATACAGCCTTGTTGGTGGCTGGCCAGCAAATTCCTAAGCATGGAAATTTCTGGACTCAGTAAGTCCCTGAAGACTGGACTCCCACTCTTCTGCTTTCCCAGCTACAGGGGGATGTGGTGTTTAGTTTCAGGAATCAGTGAAATCTCAGTTCTGAATTTTGTGTTACCACTTTTTGTCTGAATGAAAAAAAACCTCTTCAAAAATGTCCCACATTGTAATATTTTTAAGGATTCTGAGAACTTGGATGACTTAACAGTTTGATTTGTGCAGTACTTGCCAGGCAGTAGGCTTATTTCACAGAAGTGGTTTAACTTACATTTTCTTGAATTTCTTGTGAGACAGATGTTCTGTCTTGCTCTTCCTGATTTCATCTTGCTGTCATAGCATGGCCAATTCCTGTGCTACTATATGTCATAATTCCTTTAAAAATCATCTCCTTGAGTCACAATTCATCGAGGAAGCATATTATAATAGCAAATTTGAAAAGAAAGGTTTCAAAATGTGAACTTGAGAGTCTGAAAAGACAGAAACCAAATTTGTAAACCATCATAATTTTAAGCCAGCCTCCTGATTTTAAACAGTGATGCCTGTCCTATGATTCTTGAAAATTTAGTTTTAGAAATATTATTTTCAGTTAATAAAGATTTGTTTATGCTTTCTTTTGATTATTACAAGCTTAAATGTATGACAGCATAGGAGATTCCTGGACTGATATTAGAGCATCCACAGAAGACTGCACTTCTGCAGCAACTCTGCAGATCCTGTTTACAGTTCAAAAGTTAATATATTTTGACAATCAGACCATCCTGGTGCAGCTTCTACTGCAAATCAAAGACCAAATGCACACAGATCTGAGTGCCGCAAGTAGTAATGGTAAAAGAAGGGATCAGGAACATCTACAGTTGCTGGCATTTGGTTCCAAAAATTTCCAAACTCCCCAAAGAAATTTAATTAATTAATGTAATAATCAACTTCATGTGAAATACTCTTTCTGTCATTCCAGTAGAGGGCAGTAATTTACATACAGTAATATCAGTATGTGTACGCAACACGCATCACGGGGTACTACACAAAATAACTGGTTTTATTAAGGTAGTGTAAATATTCAAGGCATACTAAGTCCCTCTAAGATAGAGTGCCATCCAGACGTCTTATTTTCTGTGCTTTTGCAGCATAACTTAATCACATTTAATTACAACAGAGTTTATGCAAGCAGTACTCCGCTAACTAAACTAAATCACCTCCGCTTGCCCCAGTGCTACATACAGAGGTGTGCAACATGTGCCCTCAGTTTAATACCATAAGACCCCCAGACTGAGGGACTGTGAAACAGCTCTTATGTTCTTTGGGTCACACTAAAGCAAGAAAAAAACGCCCAGAAGTATGTATTCGTCTCCCAAGGTAATCACATGAGGTCCAAAACTGTGCAGTGCAGATAGAGCCTCTCTCACCTGCAGGGTGCTAGTCTGGAGCACTGTGTACAAACAAACTCTCCATCCTTTGGCACAGAGTCCTGAAATTACTTCCAACAATTAGTAAACTTAGAAATGTAGAAGTAGACAGAAATTCATGAGAATTAAAAAAACCCAGATGTTTTCAGCTAGCATCATAATCAAAACTAAAACATACTCTGCAGTAAGTAGTCATCAGAGTGAATCATATTTCAGTATTGAGATACTGATTTTTTTTCTCCATTGCTGTTGAACAGTACACAGGAAAGTTTTTGTGTCCATAAATCATTTTTTGAGATCCAGCAAGCTGCTGTAGTACAGCATAAGAGGAGGCACTGAAATTTACCATCATTGTGTTTCTTTAAGTTGTAAGAATTTGATTCCTCATCTGTTGCAAAGTACTGCTTGAAATTTATGGTTAGCTAAAAATTGTTTAAACCTCGATATTTCTTTAGCAGCAAGATTAGTTCACTAACTTCAAAGTAACTTCCTTAATTCTGTCAATACTTTGCAAATTTTACTTGTCACAAATCTAAAATAATGTGGGGGTAATCGGCTTCTTCAGTTGCTTGAGCCAAAGGAATGGCACTGGTGCTCTGAAAAACCAAGCAGCATGTTTTCTGGGAAGGAGGCACTCATGTCCCAGGCCATGATGATGAAAACACTGAACCTTCAGAGGTCATTTAACAAAGAAGCACTTAAAAAAACCCCCGGAATGCGAGTATTGATTTTATTATAGAAATAATTTAAGCAGGAGATATCTTCAGCACAGAAGCATAGTTCAAATGTACCTTATATCATGTGTAGATCTGTCTGAGTCTGAGCTAAGAGTAGCTTGAAATACCTTTATATTTGGTCCTCCATTGATGTAACTTAAGAAGAAATTCAGGGTAACTTCCAGCTCCAGAAAGAGGGAACGCTGAAAGAATTTAGTCAAAAGCATTGTCACAAATTATACTTTCCTCAGTCAAAATACTGAAAAATTAGGCTTACAAAAAAAAGTTCCTAAAGATCCAGGAACTTCCTGTATTGGTTCATAGCTTGGACTTAACTAAAGTGTGTTGCATACAAGTCTAAATTTATTTTGGATTCACTGCATTTAGGATTCAAGAGTGAGGACCTGAGCATTTGTCCCAAATTTTAGGTTATTTTCAGTGTGCTTCTCCTTCCTCTAGTAAATGCATCTCTCCTTCCCCATCCCAGTCCTGCTCATCCTGATCTGAATGACAGGCTGTTTCATAGCTTATCCAGAATAATGCTGTAGTAAATTATTTGAGACTGTGAGTCATTTATATGTCATTTGACTGCTGAAAAAATATGCAATTGACATCTCATGGTCTTGCTCATCTCATTTTAAGACATTTCTTTAACGTAAGGGCAGACTTTATCTAAATAAATCAGTTTTACAGGGTGATTTCAGCCGTTGGATTTACAGTAAGAAAGAAACTTTTTATTTATGACATTACAAAGACCACAGCTGGGAATGTACACATTAATAGACTCAAGCAGATGGATTTTGACAAGTCCATGAGCTATTCACACTCTTTTTTAGCAAATATTTTGCAGCAATACCAACTTGCAAATGCTACTTCAGAAACAAATATGGAGCTATCCGTTTGTCTCAAGGCACAAAACAAAAAGAGTTGTGACTGACTTTGAAATACTGTTGGTTGCATATGCATATGATACTCACTTGATATTTAGGAAGCAATGCTTTTAATGAAGAATAGCAATGCCTTGATGCAAGAAATGTTTTGAAGTATAAATAAAGTCAGAGCGTAGAGTTTCTTTATATATGTAGTGAAGCACTGGAAGAGTTGATAGTACGAGGAAACTGATGGGAGGAGGACTGCTGTGTAGTAGTGGAACCAGTGACTCAGATCACGTATTTTCAACTAAAACCAATTCATAGCACACATTTTTCTTTGCTTTTTAAACTTCATTTTGCAGTTTTGAAACTTTACTGAACGTCACTGTATTTTTGGTATCATAGGAAGGTAAAAATGACAACTGATTCCACTTTTTTTTGCATTATTTATTAGTTTATCCACCTTTACTATGTCTTCTCTTACTTTTCTCAGTTGAGATTGTCAGCATGACATCACCAAGCCCACCAGCTACCTTTTAATAGACTGGAAAATTATATAGCCAAAAAGAACACAGTCACCTTTCAAAATGTCAGTAACCACCATGAACATGCATAATCAAATATACGTTCATTGAACCTCTACTGAATTTCTGCCCCATGGTGAGGTGTTGGGGGTTTTGCCTAGTTTCTTTTCTGGGAAGAACTTTTACAGCTTCATTATCAGTTAAAGACCTGGAGCACTTTTTTTCCTGCCAGTTACATTAAGGACAATAAAGAGCAGCTTCTCCAAACTCAGCAGAAATGCTCTGGATTCTGATGCAGGGATGGCTTTTATCATCCTGATTTTACTCACTCCATCACTTCTGAAAATAAAGAAGCATTAGGTCATAGAGAATCAGAAGCATAGAGTTTTACATCAGCTTGGCAGATGAGTATTTTGGTAATTACCATTACTCTATGTCCCCCCACAGCTTCAAGTGCTTTTATTTCAGAACAAAACTGATAATGTGATTATGGCCTTAATTCAACAGAGCACTTACATACTTTGTAAATTTAAATGGTTAAGTGTTTGAGTCTTGTGAACTCATCTGGTTTGTTACATTTAACCTCTAAACTGACAGCATATTCTTTTAAAAAAAAAAAATCATCTATTAAATTGGTGTGATAGGATGCATGAGTTCATCAGAAATGTTGAAGGTATCAGAATATCCATATTTCTGGCATATAATAAAAGAGAGGATACCTAATCTGATTCAAATAGAGATCAAATACATTTCAGAATCTAGGTTAGACAAGACACCACCAAATAAAATTGACTCTGAAAGATCTCGTTTTATACAAAACCATAAACACGTGCAATTACAAAGCAGTCTAAGCTCTTTCTTTTGAAGGCACCCTAAACAACAAGGGCAGCAGGACAACTGTTACAAAGCCAAGGCATAGATATTAATCGTGGCATGGCAGCATTTTAAAGAAAATATCAAATTCAGGGGGATTATGAAACAGCTGGGGTGAACTGTAGGTAGGAACTCTTTTAAACCTCTGGATTCTATCTAGGTCACAGTACAGGCTGTAACACAGGGCAGTCACTCCTTCACTCCTTCATGTTGCTTTCCCTTAAGTGAGGATCATGGCTTTTAGAGGGCTGGAATCATTATCTCTTCTTTTGTGGAAAGCATCGGTTGGTGCAATCATTAGGGATCTTGAAACTGGGAAGAAGTTTATTACTGTGACAGATCGGGCAACATATGGAAGGAAGTAAGACATTCTCCAGAGACAGATTTTTTGCCAAAGCATTTTATTGAAATTTTGGAAAATAAACAGGTCATTAATTTGGTCCAGATTTAGCTACTGCAAATTGCGCAAAGATGTTGCAAACCAGATGCTTTCCCCTGTTTGTTTTTACAACCCTTTCTATTTATGGATGCTCTTATTTAATGACTGACTTCTTTCATAGAGTGCATTGTTTTGCCCTGGAAGTTGAATCTCTCAATTAGTTTTGCCAGCAGATGCCTGAGTAAAATATACACATCCAGAAAATTTCAGGGGACAAACCAGTCAGCAATAACATGATAACTAGGAAATAATCAGTAGATAGTTGTGGAATACAGTAGTTCTTGTAAAGTTAACACTTAATGCTTTCCTGGGTTCATTAGCACATAGCAGTTTTCAGATTTGGCTAGTGAAATGGTAGAGACAAAGCCACCCATCTGTAGGACAGCATCCTCAGACTTGGCTTGCCCATGAAGGTGTGAATACAGTCAATGTCAGCAATTGCCTAGCTCTCTTGAGATTTGCAGCACAGCCGCTGACATACCTGTCAGCCCTGTTAAAGCACAGTTTCAATTTGATCTCCAGACAAGGCTGGATCCCAAAATGGGAATGCAGCAATCAAATCAGATAAGCTCTACTGACTGACAGAAATACTTGAGAAGAAATCTTCATTCCTTCTCTATTTAGGTTTTGTTCAGTCCTAGGAGTACAGGCATTATATTATGCTCTATCCATGCAGTCTTGATTCATGATATACATAACACACAGGGTGAAAAGCATATGCCCTGACTCGAAAGCAGTGAGTCTAGCAGGGATGCCTTCTAAAAGGATTGAGCTAGTCAAACGAGGTCCTTTACAGTCAAGACAGAAATAGGTAGCTCTGAAAGCAAGTCCTGTCATCCCGAAACAGGTATGTGAGACAGGGGGAGGAATCGCCCTTCAGTGGTGATTATTTCTTTCCATAATCCTAGCCAAGTGACGTCAACAAAGACCTGCACGTATCACTGACAGACAGGAAAAAAAATCATTTCTTCAGCTGCCACCTGAGTGCATTTGATATGGAAATCAGTGAGCCACTACAAGTGCAGAAGTTTAATTTTAAAGATTGCTACTTCTAGCATCTCTGGATTCTACATCTTAAGGTACCCGCTGTAGTAAGCAGAGCAAGGAGATTGAGCTGACAAGGCACCTGTGACATCAGTGACATTTGAACATCCACTTAAAGTTACATATTCTGACAGTAACCTTGCAGTGTAGAATCATAGGATGACAGAATGGTTTGGCTTGGATGGGACCTTAAAGATCATCTAGTTCCAACCCCCCTGCCATGGACAGCGATACCTTCCATTAGATCAGGTTGCTCAAAGGCCCATCCAACCTGGCTTTGAACGCTTGCAGGGAGGGGGCATCCACAACTTCCCTGGGCAACCTGTTCCAGTGTTTCACTACCCTCACAGTCAAGAATTTCTTCTTAATATCTAATCTAAATCCACCCTCTTCCAGTTTAAAGCTATTACCTCTTGCCCTACCACTACGTGCCCTTGTAAACATTCCCTGTCCAGCTTTCATGTAGGCCCCTGTTAGGTACTGGAAGGCTGTAATAAGGTCTCCCTGGAGTCTTCTCTTCTCCAGGCTGAAAAAGCACTACTCTATCAGCCTGTCCTCATAGGAGAGGTGTCTCAGCCCCCTGATCATCTTCGTAACTCTTGTCTAGACCCATTCAAGCAGGTCTATGTCCTTCTTGTGTTGGGAGCTCCAGAGCTGGCTGCAGCACTCCAGGTGGGGTCTCACAAGAGCAGAGTAGAGGGGAAGAATCACTTCCCTTGACATGCTGGTCATGCTTATTTTGATGTAGCCCAGGACATGGTTGCCTTTTGGCTGCAAGCTCCCTTTGTCAGCTCACGGTGAGCTTTTCATCAACCAACACTCTCAAGTCCTTCTCCTCAGGGCCACTCTCAGTCTATTCTCTGCCCAGCCTGTATTTGTGCTTGTGATTATCCCGACTGATGTGCAGGACCCTCCACTTGGTCTTGTTGAACTTCATGAGGTTTGTGCAGGCCCATCACTCAAGCCTGTCAAGGTCCTTTTGGTTGGCATCCCTTCCCTCAAGTGTGTCAACTGCACCACACAACTTGACATTCTTGGCAAATTTGATAATGGTGCACTCAGTCCTACTGTCCATGTCACCCACAAAGATGTTGAACACTGCCAGTCACAGTGCTGACCCTTGAGGAATGCCACTTGTCAACAGTCTTCACATTAAGCTGTTGACCACAGCTCTTTCGGTGTGACCATCCTGCCAGTTCATTATCCACCGAGTGAGTGGTCCAGCTGTCAAATCCATGTCTCTCCAATTTAGAGACAAGAATGTTGTGCGAGACAGTGTCAAATGGGGGCTTTGTTTCCCCTTTGCCAGTCAGTGGGAACTTCACCAAACTGCCACAGCTTCTCAAATAGGACTGATAGTGGCTTAGCAACTTCATCTGTGAGCACCCTTAGGACCTGCGGATGCATCTCATCAGATCCCATGGACTTGTGCACCTTTAGGTTTTCTGGATGGTCTCGAACCTGATCTTCTCTTACAGTGGATAGTTCTTCTTTCTCCCAGTTCCTGCCTTTGCCTTCTGTGACTAGGATGGTGTGGCTGGAACCCTTGCAGGTGAAGACTGAGGTGAAAACCTCATTGAGTACTGCAGTCTTCATATCCCGAGTAATCAGGTCTCCCACTTCCTTCTGGAAAGGGCCCACAGTTTCCCTAGTCTTCCCTTCATTGCTGACATACCTACAGAATCTTTTCTTCTTGTCCTTGACATCCCTGGCAAGATTTAATTCTGTCAGGGCTTTAGTTTTCCCACCCTGATCCCTGGCTGCTTGGACAATTTCTCTGTATTCCTCACAGGCTACCTGTACTTGCTTCCACCCTCTGTAGGCTTACTTTTCGTCTTTGAGATTGTCCAGAAGCAACTTGTTCATCCATACAGGCCTCCTAGAGTTCTTGCCTGACTTCCTCTTTGTTGGGATATATCGCTCCTGAACTCGGAGGGGGTGATCTTGAATATTAACCAGCTTTCTTGGGCCCCACTTCCCTCCAGGGCTTTATCACATGGTACTCTACCAAGCAAACCCCTGAAGAGGCCAAAGTCTGCTCTCCTTAAGTCCAGGGTAGTGAGCTTGCTGTGCTCCCTTCTGCTGCCCTTGAACTCCACCATTTCACGGCCACTGCAGCCAAGGCTGCCCCTGAGCTTTGCATTCCCCACCAGCCCCTATTTGTTCGTGAGAACAAGCTCCAGCATAGCACCTCTTCTCCTTGGCTCCTCTATCACTTGGAGAAAGAAGTTATCATCAATGCATTCCAGGAACCTCCCAGGTTGCTTATGCCCTGCTGCGTTGTCTCTCCAACAGATACTGGGGTGGTTGAAGTCCTCCATGAGGACCAGGTCTTGTGAACCTGAGGCTGCTCCCATCTGTCCCTAGAGTGTACCTGAACCTTGCAGAAGTGTATTTCTCCATTTCTGGTTCATTCTGGTGAAGCAGATTGTAAATTACACATCTTTTGAAGAGATAGCGAATTTATTGTAATAAAAGCTGTGGGATTTTATTTGTGCTCCCTGACTGGTTCAGCTAAGCAACATGAGCAGCAGCCATGCAGGTGTCGTACTGCATGGTTTAAATATGTTTGGAGCTTCAGTTTTCAAACTACTAGTTAGTTACCCGATGTGTATTTGTTGAACTCACTACAGTGTCCTCGGTCAGAGCAAAAGTCCATCAGCCTCAGGTATTCTTTTTTTTTTCAACAGCTGCTAGTGGATACTTAGGAAAGAGTATAAGGACATGCTAAGTTTCTGGTCTGACCTCTCTGCTTCCAGGTTTCAGTAAATAGTTTGTTGCTGATGTTGTTAACAAGGCTGCCAGTTAGGAACAAAGAGGGACGTTTATGAATTGACTGTGAACTTCCTAGGTGAGCTACACCTAAGCTGGTGAGACACAGAGTCTGTTTCCCATTTGCAATCCCTCACATCACAATTGCTATTTTAAATACCTATTTTCAAATCATTCACAGGTGTCACGGCCAGAGTTGCCTCCCTGTCACATGAACTGTCACTAGGCTGAGCAAAATGGGAACAAAGTTTATTTTTAAAGCAAGCCAGGCTTACTAGTGGTTTAAAAGCATAACATTCAGAACTCCATTTGGTTTTAATTTATCATCCAACCTATTATGTTTGGTAACATATTAGGAAACAGTGAGTATATTAGTTGTCATAAGTTCCCTAGGACATAAAAGCAGGAAAAATAAAAACTGAAATACATGAACATGAAATACATTCTGCTTCATTCTTTTGCAATCCAAGTACAGAGTACAAACAAAGCACTTTAAGGCCAAGTGCAAATCCTGAGCACTTATAGGGTAATCAGTGAATTCTGGTTTGGAGTAAATGACCTCCACACCAGCATGGTCTGGAAACTCTTTTCAGGATCCAGTTTTGCCTTAATTTCATGGCCTTATAGCTGTGAACAGCACTCACCTGTCAAAATCTACGTGAATGAGGAGAAAAAAAAAATCTGCAGGCATAAGTAAGACCAACCTTTTTCAAAGGTCAGGTGCAAAATCAGTTCTGCAATTTTTAGTTGCCCAACTCGGGGTACTTCAAAGAGGTGTTCTGTTCAGACTGAGGAAACCAACACTCCCAGGAAGCAAGAGGTCTACAAGTGTCGTGGAAAATCTACCCAAGATGAGTAGTTCCTTTTGAAGGTTTTGGCCAAGGAATTTTTCCAGTAAAACTACATTCCACAAACATGGAGCAACACCTTAAGTAGACAACAACAAATGAGGAACACCAAGGGCTGACGTGAAAGAGAGCTGTATATTCAGAAAGTGGGAGGAAGCCTGGTAGAAGGACATGATAGGATGCCAGGATAAAGAGAGGGTAGATGGCAATATTTTCATCATGCTGGAACTGAGACTGTAAAAAAGAAATTCACAGCTGGTATGGACCTTATCAACCAACTCTCTTGGTCTGCCTGTTTTGAACAAAGGTGGAATCAACAGAGGAGAAGTCTTGGTAAGTGGTTGCTGGAGGAGGGAGGAGGATGTGCAAGGAAGTGTGTGTGTGTGTACAGAGCTATAGAGGGGAGAGGCAGAGAAAGAGAATATGCTCCAAGGCAGTACAGCTGATATGGGGGGGTTACAGGGAGGAGGAGGGAACATTTGCTGGAGAATAATTCACTCAGCCTGCGTTGCTGCAGGTTCTGGGCTCTCCCTGCTCGCTGGAAGCATTTTCCAAAGACAGGCTGTGGGGAAGGAGAGGAACAGGCTGCTTGCTCTTTTCTCAAGAGAAGCAGCGTCGTGGTTGGCAAGGGAGCTATGGGAAGCCCTTTTCTCTGCATCCTTCCTGCTATTTGACAGGCTTCCGTTCTGTGAAAAGGAAAACAAACCACCTGCAGCTTGTTGGCCAAAATGACTTTATCCAGTAAGACACACCAGCCCTGTGGTGTCTGTAGAGCCCAGTGCGAACTGCAAATGAATAATAATAATAAAAAAAAAAAAAAAAAAAAAAAAAAAAAAAAAAAAAAAAAGGCACAAGAAAGAAATCCAGAGTCTAGAAGCTGAAAGTTTAAGTTGTGCACAGAGCAGCTGATTGCTGGGAGACAGAAATTCCTGGTGAGAAGTGTCCATGGTATGTCATGTCATGAATATCCATGTCCACGTTATCCATGTCATATTGTAAACTGTTCCACTGCTGGTTTACTGTGGAAGGCCTGCCAAGGATTATTGTTGGGTTTTTTTTAAAGGGAAAACAAAATAAATACATATATGTAGATGCTTGATACTTCTAAATCTTCTTATGTGAAAAACTGATAAATTGGGATTAAAAGCTATGGGCGCCATGCATTCTGTTTCAGACATACAAGGCAACTAATGAACTGTACAGAGCAAGTGATGTAGATTATGCTAACTTCTAGTTCTGCACGAAGGGTGATACATGCACGTCCTGTATTCCCCTTGGCTTCGTTATTTGTGATGTTGCTAATTAGACACCAGTATGGATGAAATTTTGCAGCCAGCTGAGTGTGCAGGTGTGTTAGTTATATTTGCAGTGATGTAGTGGGTCAGCCTTAAAGCTGGGCTAGTGATGAAATTCATTGCTCATCTGTACTATTTTCTGTGCAGGACTTTTGCTCTGGTTCTGAGATGTCCAAGCTGGTAGTCTAGGAGAGGGAAGAAAACAGAGAACCATAGAACAGTTTGGGCTGGAAGAGACCTCTAAAGGTCATCTAGTCCAACCCCCCTGCAGTAAGCAGGGACATCATGTGCACCTTGTTCTCCAGGGCACAGGCTAACACCCAGATGCCATGGGGATGGAGCTCAGCTCTGTGCTGGATTCAGTGCCCTCACTTGCCCTTGCAGTAACACCATGGGACTGCCACGTGTCAGGCCAGATGGTCCTGCACTGTGCCAGGGATGCTGGCTGCCATGAGGCTTAATTCAGTTTGCTTCATTAGGGAGGTGGGAGAGATGGAGGCAGAAAGCTTCACCAGCTTCTGCAGAGGGCATCTTGCCCAGGAACATCTGCCACACAACCATAGCCTAAACTTCCACCACACATCAGCCAAACCCCCAGCTTTCCTGGATCTCCAGGAAAAGTAATCATCAAGGGGATGGCTTTGCTGTGTCTAGTGGCTGTCTTGGTGGTGATGGCTTGGAGACTGTAGAAAAAAAATGAGATATTTTAGCTGTTAGTGAATAAAATGCTTTATATGCATCCTTGCATGCTAGACTGCAGTTCAGCCCTAGACTCAAGACCCAGGTTATTGGATAGTGCATATTGCTCTGTAGAGCTGCATGTACAAACACTACTTCCTTCTTATGCAGTATTTGTAAAAGCCGATACCAGGCATTTAATAACATACTGGGAAATGTGTGGCATTCTGCAAGTTTACGCAGTGTCTCGTCTGAAGGAACCCACTACAGGTGTAGGACCATTTTGAAGGGCATTTATTTTCTCCTTGGTTCATGTGGTTACAGTAGATTTTAGCCTGCCTTCCATGGACTGATACTGCTTGGAAGGAAAATGGATCTGCCTACAAAATTATATTTCCTTTTTCTTACCTATAGGTGCCAAAATAGTTAAGCAAGTCAAAGATTACTGCTATCAGTTAGGAAATTGGTACAGAGACAGGTTATACAACTTCCCTGAAGTCTTACAGCAAGTCACTGCCCTGTAATCTTGTGCCGTAATCATTGTGTCCATCTGCCTCATTGGAGCAGAGACTGAAATCCTGCAATGAATATTCATTGATTTCAGGGAGCCTGGAGAATTTCATGTTCCTATGCACCAGTCTCATGCGGCTGTGCTTGAAATAGTATTGCCAAGAGCTGTTCTGTACTGTCTTGTTGTTTTGTGGGTTGTTTTTTTTTTTTTCTTTTATAAAATCTAACTTTGTTATTGTCTCTCTAGCACAGAGAGACAGAAAAAAATCCTCTCTCAAAACCAGATCAAAACCTGAATATTTGTTCTCCCGCCTATTTCATTACCATGGTACTGGAGTCCTGTTGAAAAGAAAATAAATAGTGAAGCCCTCACTTGAAGCCTCCAGAGGCATGAACTTTCAGCTGAGATAGGAATGTTTGCCTGTTGTTCAGGACACCAGCAGTAGAGCTGTGTAGGGATTTACAATGTATTTGGATAACATAAGAAACTAAGTTTATCTAAACACTTTCTTCTGTTATCACTGTATTATCCAAACACTTTGTTAGTGAGACTGGTAGATTGGCATGTGTCTTAGCCCACCACTACTTGAATATATTTACACAGTTCCTGTGGGTTTAGTTTTAGGAACCTGGGTGTAGATTTAGCAGATGGAGTAGCACTAAGGGTATGGAAACTACTTTTAGTTTGTTCTGGTCATAATACTCTCTGAATGTGTTGCTGTAGAAGGTCTGACACCTGAAATGTCTTGCCCTCTTTTGACCTCTATTTTAAACCCTATTTATTATCAAACCTTTTATTTATTTATTTATTTATTTATTTTTACATTTACTATTGTGAACCACTCGGGATGCTGGCTATTCTTGGCTTGTGGAGAGTTCAGCTAAGGCCAATGGAATCTATATTCATATGCTGCTTTGGTTTGACTAAGAAAATATATGATGTTTAGAACTGAATAGGAGTGAGACCATAATGCCTAAATTAGCAGCCAGGCACTGGATGAAACAACCAATCCCTTCCAATGACGTTACTCCCTGGTCAGAAGCACACGGGCCCTTGTAACCCCCTGTGGGAGCAGAAGTGTCAGGAAAGTCACATTCTCTGAGCCCGTCATTGTGGCCAACAGACCCATCAGCTTACGCTTCACCAGCAAATGTGATGAGAGGGCACAGAGAGGTCGTGCCCAGGGCAATACTGTCTATTCTGCAGGCTCCAGCCACAGACCACAGGAATGGTTATTTTGATGCATTTATGCACTAGCAATGCTGTCAGGATCCCACTTTTACATAGTCCACGGGGTGGGTTCAGGCTGGTTAGCTCACATATGAATACAGACAGGCCATTGCATGTCAGACCACAGCTCCATCCAAACCAGTCCTGTGTATCAGCCAAAGGGCAGACGCAACTATTTTGGGAAAAATGTAACGCTGGGATAAGCATGTAGTGATGCTGTATATGTTAAATAGCCTACCTGTGTTCCTGTGGTTCAGGGAGGTCCTGAGCCACAGGCTGGAATTTTGTGCATTAAGCCTTTGCTGGATTTTTCTTCCAGAAATTCACCTAATCTTTTTTTGAGCTCTTCTAACTTTTGACAGTCCCATCATCCCCTAACAGTGACTTCCAGGGGTCGGTTATGCCAATCTGAAGAAATATTTATGTTTGTTTGGTTCGAACCTGCCTGATGATCATTTCACTCACTGTTTCCAACTTCATCCTCTGTGGAAAAGATCCCAGCATTACCAAGTGGTGGACAGACCTTTGTAATACCATACCAGTGGTTGTTGGTTTGCTCTTCAGTTACTTTTCTATAAAGTTTTTTTGTTGCTGCTGAGCACTTCTATTGGATTTTCATAAACTTATCCAAGATCTGTTTTTTCAGTGATAATAGCTTCATCAAGTCCCAACACTGTGCACTGTGTGCTATGTACCTTTAGGGTGTTTTTTCTCCAGTACATTTATAAGCACTCAAAAGCTACAGATTTAATGCCTTCTCAGTCAATACTGTAAGAACCTTCAGTGTTTGCAACCAATTTCTGTTCTGACTGCCAGACTCATTTGGTATCGTCATTACATTTTGGCACCTCACTACTCAGTCCCTTTATAAATATCATGTATGGATAGTGGACAAAACAGGTTCCAGTGCCAATCTCTGTGGGAGTCCACTGGGAACCTCACTCCACTGTGAACATAGAATATTTATTACTACTTTTGTTTCCTGTCTTTTAGTAGTCATTAAGACAGAAGTGGCCTTTTCTTTTTTATTCCTGGTAGCTGAGCTTCTTTATGATCTGTAGGTAGAGGATCTTGGAGGAGCCTTTTTGAATTTAATACTATCAATTTTGTTGCTTCAACATCTCTGAACTCCTCTACAGGAGGACCGAAGAGAGGAATCACTTCAACTGTCTTGTCATGACCTTCATCTTTCTGTCTTTTTGCATGTGTCCTTATTTCTGTAGGTCTGCCTACATGGCTGGTGCGGCAGTTACCTCCCTTTTCTCCCTACCATCCATTGTACCCCTAAGGTCACTACTTTTGTTCTACTGAGCCTACATATCATTCCTAATCCTATCCTTGTATTAGAGCTGCCTTTGTGGTTTGGCCAGGCCACTAATGCTTTTGTAACCAGGAGATATTTTTTATATGGGAAGTGGATCTTAAAATGAAAATACATAATCCTCTGATGTTAGAATGGGGATGCTAGAACAGCAGGAAAGGATAAAACATGCTATTCAGAAGCTTCTCCTTGTTTGAAGTTTATCAAGGGTATCTCTAAGCCCATCTTTCATGCATAAGAGGAAGCCTTGCTTACCAGTACTCATTTTTAAAACTCACTATCAGACAGGTGACATAGCAGCTGACTTGCTTCCAGAACACATCAGTATCAGGCTTTCCAGTTAAATGATCCTCTGTTATAATGCTGTGTAATTATTGAACATTTCCATCCCGCTTCCAGAAGATGTCAAAATCTCGCAGAAACTTTTCCTTTTGCCCCAGTCCAATTCCTGGCAGCCCCAGCTGAGCCACAGAGCCTCAGTGCACCAACACAGCCTCAGGAAGGTGGCTGAAGTGCTGCTGAGCCAGAGGGAAACATTTCTGTCTGCTCAGATGACCCTACCCTTTCATGCCCTGTATAAATGAGTTTGCAGCGTGTAGTAATCCCAGCACAGCTCTCCAACAAATGTCTGTGTTCAAACATAAAACATTTTTCTTTAACAGCAAGCAATGAACTTACGCTTTTAAAAGTCCCAGTCCCACAGACAGGATTCAAAACATGTGAAGTAAGTGAAACCCTCATCATAATCACAGATTTAAGTTTCTCGGAAATGGCTTTTTTTCTCTTCCTAAATTTGAGAAAGGAGGAATTGCCTACTGTTGACATGTGAGCTGCTGTGCAGGCATCTGTAAAGGCAGATACAGGTAAGAAATATAGTATGTGTGGATAGGGTAGGGATAACATGTGTGGATAGGACTCTAATATCCAATATAGGATATAATGCATATATAGGATATTGGAGTTTTGGCCATAATCCAGCAAACTGAACTATACTTCTACCTGCAGAATTACAGAAGGGAATCCAGAGATCAACAAGTTAAAAGCAGATGCCTGATTTTTTCTTTTTTTCTTCTGCGACTTGAAAACAACAGTTTCCGGCTTCTTCGGACTACATGTCACTAATGTTAATAACAACTGTGTTATTCCAATGGTTAGGAAGCAGTGTTGTTCTCATAGCACCAGTGCTTTCAAATGAAGAGAAGCCATCAAGCTGCCATTTAATTTTCGATGTGATACAACAAGATAAGTGTAACTAACAATAAAAGGGAAATGGGTCACAGCAGAAAGATCAAGCAGCTGATTACTGTGTGAGAACTGCAGGTTCAATCCAAGCCCTAAGAACTCCAAGCCAGGTACTACATCATGGACCTATCTCACAGTTAATTAGGAGGAGTGCATTCTAAGATGTGAGTAAGCAGTCCTGTTATATATATATATATGGGAATACAATTGGGAAAGTGCTGTTCACCTTCAATTACCCTCAACTACCCCGCTGCATACAGTGTTGCCTCGTGCCTATATGAGTAATACACTAAGGCCAAGGTGGGGTGTAGAAACGCACACTGTTGTTTTGCTCAGAAAAGCTGGTCCTAAGTGGGTAGTTTGGTTAAAGACACACTTTAGCATTTCTAGAGTACACTGCACTGCACTGCATGATGACAGCACCCTGCGCTCAGTGGAATGGAAGCTGATCTCAGGTACTGACTGTGATACTTCAGTATACATAGGGAAGCCATGGGGTGGGTTTTTTTTCCACAAATAGTTTACTGTTTCTCTCTCACACCAAATGCAATTTCAGGGAGAAAAAATGGCAGAGCGACATAAAAATAAATGAGCAGAAAATGAAGTGTTGCAGTTCTGCCTGTGAATGCGTACAGAGATTACACATCCTTGGGCTGACTTTGTCAATTATATTAATATTGCACAGGTGTCGGTAGTGCTGGGCTGCATCCATGTGTAAAGATTCCTGATCTTCCAGAAAATTTCAGTATCCATCAAATCATCAATTGTTATTTTAGATGTGACACGTAGGTATTACACTATAGATATAAGTGTGGACAATTCTGATAAAAAATCCCACTAATTCCATCTGTGGTTTTATGAAGGAATCCCCATCTCTGTGTGGATCAGTTGCAACAGGGGAACATGGGGTTGAGTTTCCATTTTATGGGCTGTGCTGCTGTTGTGACAGCAGTGATTTCAGGTGTGAGCTGGAGCTCCCCTGCAGCCTTTGTAAAATGCACAGGGAAGCTTTTATCTTGAAGAGCTTTTATGAGATCCATTAGCATCAAGTTCAGTGTTGCTCTATTCCAGAAGCAGTCTGAAGATTGAGACTGAAATATTAATTAGTGTTCTTATAACAGCTTAGGCTTCTGTAGTACGTTTTGCCTGAAAGATTGACAGCCAAAAAGGTTTCCTCATTTGAATGACGCATTTTTGAAAACGGTGAGTGTCAAGGCAGTCACCAGTCGAAGAGACAGTCATTTTTAAAGTATGTAACTTCTTTCCTCCACTATGCGCAACTTCAAGCACAGGAGTTTTCAAAAGAGCACCATGAGACCAGCTACCTCTTGTTGTTTCTTGTTTTATTTGACTACTATGTAAGTGCTGGAGTGGAGCCAAAGAATTCAGCCTCCTCAGAGGCAGCGCTCGGCAGTGCAGAGCCTGGAGCAGCCCTCTGGCTCTCAAGTTGTATTTACACCCTTGGTCTGGGAAAAAGGGAAAGTCATCACCCTGCAGTGGTGGCTCCTCCTTCTGCCCTTTGTGACTGCTCTGACCGCTGTGCTACCGGGGAAGCTGGGAGGGCAGCTGTGCCCTGTCACTTACCCTCTGGTGGGGAGGTGGGAAGGACAGACAGCCATAGGGGCACTGGGGCTGTTGCTTTGCTCTGTTACAAGCATATAGCTGGGCCTTTTGAGCCCTTAATGGACTTGTTCTTTAGTCAATACCTACACAGGGTCTTGCATTGGTTTTTGTTTCTGTGGGCTGACTTTTGAAGAATTACAGTTCTATTAAACTGCTTCCTAATCTTTGGAAATATTGCAAGGAAGAATGCAGAATCTCATTAGCTGAAAAAGTCAATGCATTTTCCAACTGAAAATGAAATCCCTATGAAAATTTAAAGAGTGCTATGATATGTTAATAATTGTTTTTTTCCACTAGCAATAGCATTTTCTAAGTAGAATTAGATCAAAGGACTGTAGATTAATCAAATAAGAATTTTCCCGCATGGTGGTAATGTCTCTTTGGATAAATACTGTGCACATCATTGACACTCAGGAGTCTCTGGGATATTTATTCTTCAAAAGACAGCAGCTGAGTGACTGACATTCTGACTTGGCAAGCTGGAGTGGGAACAGAAACCATCCCTTCCCCATTGCTCGGGCTTCCTCCACTCAGACCTGTGCAGCAATCCTCTCCAGTTTGCGCAGCAAGGCAGGGAGGAGACTGGTCATTCCTGCTCCCTGGCTGCCATTGACCAGCCCTGTTTGGGCATATAGAGGGTAGTGGTGCCAACTCATTTTGTCTTGTGTTTGAAGTTCCTGTTGGGTATCTCAGAGAAGACCACACAGCCCCACCTGGAGCAAAAACCAGCAAGTATAGGGCCTGTGGGTGCTGTGGATGCAATGGAGGCTTTCAGTCTAGAGCATAAATTTTGAATTTCTAGTACCCAGAATTATAATTCTCCATTTTACAGCACTGCAAAAGTCCCACACTGATGAGGAATAAAATTCATAAGTTGTAATGAGAACAGATTGCATCACGGTAAAACCCTGCCCCAAGGGGTTTGCACAGAGTGAAATTTTAATGAATAATTGTGAATGAGACAACTGTTCCTTCCTCCCTCACGTTTATGTGGCTATCTCTGCCCTTGCAAGCTAGCCTGACTCTGTCCTTTGTGAGCAGGCAGGTCCCAGGCAGTGCCACCCCTCAGCCCTGCCCTGGTGGGAAGCCTCATCCAGGCTGGGACTGGGAGGAGAGCTTCGTCCTACAAAGGCGGGTTGTGACATAGGGTTGGCCTTAAGGCCGGAGAACGGGACACAAACAATAATGTCACCGCAGGTAGATGGTCAAGTGGAGTCTGAGGAGGTCAGGATCCCCCATGGGTTGAGATGGCAGTTGAGTGCCTTCTGCCTGGGGTTTGCAGCTGCTCCAGCAGTGCTGTCAGCTCCCTGTCCTCCAGCTTGACACTGGCCTCATGGGAAGGGGAGTGGATCTGGGAGGTGGCAGCATGGTTCCTGAGCTGTGCAGATCCTCCTGGCAGGCCACCCCACTGCCTCACCTCTGCCTTCCCTAGCCCTGCACATGGGTTTAGGCAGGAGCCAGTTCAGCTGGGCAGGTGGAAGAGCTTTCTGAGTCACCACCATTTCCAGTGTTGTGAAACTGTGAAGCTGAACTCCATGATTGTGAAAATTGCTTCCTCTAGGTCAGCAGTGACCATGTCAGCAACTGTCTTGATCACAAAACTCTGTGGCAAGAGCTCTGCTCCTTTAGAAATCAGATTGTGCTAGGGGTGTATTAAACCAAAATACTAGCATTTTAAAATGTAATGGAAATTATTTGACAGGCATACTAGGAGGATATTTTTGTTATATTTTTACTCAGATTTGCTGCCTGCTTGCTGATAAAATTGGCAATATTCTGCTTCCATTTAATTAACTGAAGAAATGTCGTGTTTTCCAAACTCAGTGGTTGATATGTAAGACTGACTGAAAGCAGATTCCCCTGTCTGCTAAAAAACCCAAAAGATGTTTTGGAGAGGAACCTGAGAAACTTTCTGTCCCCTTCCCCTTTTCAGGCTGTGTCCAGTTCTTGGCAACACTAATGTTAGGAACTCCTGGGTTTTGTTTACTGCCGAGTGCCTGCTGCCAGGCATTGGTTTTGTTTTTTTTTTTTAAATCCCAAGAGCTTCATTTGTTCCACTGCTCCTTGTACTGTGCAGTTTTGTGGATTGACAGAGCCCTTCTGTAAATTGACCTTTTTTCTGGCAAACAAGGGTATGATTTACAGAAAACTAGCCAGGTCACCTTCTCCAGAGATAAGTTGCCAGCTGGGCAACGTGGAGCAGAGGAGGGAAAGATTTTCTGCCGGCCTGCGTACTCTAAACCAGTCATTGCTGAGTGTCTTCAACTTTTTCTTCTTCACTTTCGGGAGCGGCCCAGCACTGCTGGGTGAGCTCCGTCTGACCCGGGGGGCCGCCGGGGCGGCCGGGGCTGGGGCCGCCGGGGCTGTCCCGCTCTGCGGGCTGCACTTCCACAGGCTGGACTCGGAGCGATTGGCCCGTGCGGATCATGTGGGAGAAGCAGGAATCCTGAGTTGTAGCTTTTGGCACTCCTTTTTCTTTTAAAGCGCTTGCTCTTTTCTGCTCCCTAGGGCTTGTTGCCTCCCTCCTTTCATTACCCTGATTATAATCTGAAGTAGCCACAGCCGAGACAGAGTGAGTGATTTTAAAGGGGCAAAGATGTTTAAGCAGGTGCCCAGGACTTCGGGCACCGGCTGTTACTACCTAAACTCGGTGTCACCTGAGGGCCAGGAGATGTACTTGCGATTCGATCAAACCGCCCGGCGCCCGCCCTACAGGATGAGCAGGATTCTCGCCCGGCACCAGCTACTGACGAAAATTCAGCAAGGTGAGTTCCTGGCAGAAGCGCTCCTTAGCCTGGCGTTCTCGCAGGGTATGGATGTCTCCTCTTCCGTAGGAGAACAGGTTTTAATGCCTCATATTTCAGGCTCTTTTCCTGTCTCTATTCTGAACTAATCTGGCTAGCATCAGAGTTTGAAATAGTCATTCATACCTTTCAGTTTCTACACATGCACTCATAGACCGAGAACCATGAGACAAACACTGGTGCATGCTTAGCTATTTAACTGAATTAACTTGTAATCGTAAACTATATGATAGCTTAGGTGCTGAAGTTTGGCTTTTCCATCTGACAGAGAGGTTACTGGCATCAGTACATATTCTCTGATGGCTACGGATAAAACCTACCTGTGGTAAAGCACAGGGAGAGAATAGATGGTCATCCACTTAAAAAAAAAAAAAAAAAAGGCAAAAGTCCAGAGTGACTGGCAGCTGGGATAACATCCTTTGGAAACAAGCATGTACAACTGTCAGAGGATTAGAAAGCTTGTCACATGTCCTTAAAAATAATTGCTGACTTGGCTTTCTGCAGCTGCTTATGCAGTTATCTAGGCAGTCATTACAGATTTATTGATTTTATTTTTCTGAATATACATCTACAGCACTAAAGCTAAACACAGATTGGCCTCAGAACAAATCCTTCAGCCTGTGCGTGCAGTTTAAAATCATCTTCAAAGTTGTTAATGCAAAAATTAAAAAAAAAAAAAAAAAAAGCCAGGAGAAAAGCAAATCAATACATAGTTTTGTAAGGATAGCATCCTGTTTCCAAGAATACTGGTTTCCAAAGTGGGTGTGGTCCTACATGCAGAAGACTATGTCATGTATTTGCCATAAAAAAAACCCCAAAAAATCCTGAAGACAGCAGTCACTTTCTCAACAATTTGCAAAATGGTATTTGACTTGGCTAACTAGGGGCAGATACACAGTTCACATCATTTACTGTCATATCTGGCAAATACCACAGAAATTGGTGTGAGTTTTTGACCAGCAGCAGCTAAACCAATTAAACGGAGTGGCTATTTTGGTGTGTTGCTTTCCAGTAAGATTCTTTGCATCTATGGCTGTCAAACTCTGGCAGAAGTACAGGGATACAGTGATGAAACTTTCATTGCATTTATAAAGAAAACAATGGGTAATTCTTTGGCCAACTTTAAAAAAAGATGAAAAAGATAATTTCTGTGGCAATTAGGAAAACGCAGTTGTTTGCAAGGCAGTCTTAGGAACCAGTCATGTTTGAAGGATACTGGTCCTCACTGCAGCTCTAATTTCAGGAAGGATATTATGTCATTCTGTGTACCCAGTGTACAGCCTGGACTGAATGGAAAGAAAGGGTAATTTATTTCTCTCCAGGTTTATTTGAAAATGTTTTGGTTGCAGTGCTACTACCAACTGAATTTTCAAGCAGCAGCTGCAGATGTGCATTCACACACCTTCTCTACCTGTCACGGTGCTGTTTAATGTTCCCTCTTGTAACCTGGAACCCATCAGTTGTCTGGGATGGCCAGGGATGCCAAAGCCACCCTGGGGTACCAAGGCTTTTGTGAGACTTTGTAGTGGGACAGGGAAGAGTTTCCAAGTTGTAGCTTTTCTTCCTGCAGCATGTTGCATGGATGGTCAGTCTGTAGTGAATGACCTTTGCTCCTCTGCCACAGTTTTCCGGACTGTCCTGCACAGAGATGTGAGGAAACGACATTTGTATAGCACCTTTATGATGTGGTATATTTACAGTTTAGTGTGTGAAATATTTGTATATTTTGGATTGCTAAGAATACACTGTTGCATCATTAATGGAAAAATGGGGACAGAGTCTGCTCTTGTGTCAGATTATGTATGCAAGTAGATGCTGATATCTGTGTATGTGCCCATATGTAGGAATACACACATCTAGTGCAAAGCCATAGGCAAAGTACACATTTTTCCTGTGGTGTCCCAAGTGATGACTTTTTGGAGACAAATAGCTGTGTTACCAATACCAAAAAAAAGGCTAAGTCTAGCTAATATAACTCATTCTGTAACCTCCCATTTATACTCTGGATGAAAACCCTAGACCCATCAGTCACTGGCAGGTGACTTGCCAGGTTTTGCTGGGTCAGCATGTCACCTGTGCTTGCCCTGTTCAGACTGTAAGCAGTGTGGGGGTACTGTAGTCAGTCCCAGTCCCAGAGGGTATTGGAAGAGCACTGGAATATGGATGGAGGTATCAGCCTGTCCTTTTAGAGGTGAGTTTTACCTCATTGACAACTGGGATTCATTACTAATGGAGTGCCACAGAGCAACTTACCTAGAATGTACTGAAAAATAAATCAGGAGATAAAACCAGAATTTGCTTTCAGCCACCCAACTAGGTAAAGCATGTCAATCGTTATTTAATCTCCTTGAATTTATATGTCCTTGGATCATACATTTTAAGGCCATTAAAAGAATGTGTTTGAACACTGCTACCCCAATTCCCCAACCTAAGCATTTGAATCATATGTTTAGAAAAATAGCAAGCTTGAGTTTTAATACTACTGGAATGGTGAATCCTGTCTCGTTCATTGCTTTGCTGAAAACAGATCTGCCACATGTTTAAGTGCTAAGCTGCCTTGGGGCTTGTTTGAATACCTGCTCTCTACTTCTTGTGCAGGTATTATTCAGTTGCTAGTTTTCAGACTGGAGGCACCCACAGTAGAAAGCACCAAAGCTTTTATGTCAGGGATATTTTTCCTTAGTGAAAGGAATGATTTACAAAATGACAGGGTAACCAATTGACAATGTGTAAAGTAGTCAAAACTTCCATTCCAGGATAGGAACCTGGTTCACTCATGCAGTGTAATACAGAATGTTGCATATACTGCTATCTTAGCTGCATGTACTATTCTAAACAATGCTAAATTACTCTATCATACTGTGTGATACAGCTTTTCTTCCTCTTTTGAAAACATGTTTGCTGAAGAAGCGTTCTTTTATATTTTCCTTTGGTGTTAGTTAAAAATAAATGAAGTGAATCATTAGAGGAATTACGCTATTTAATCATTTCTAAAAACAAAACTGCCACAAGGGAAATGAAAGGAACTAGACTGTTATTTTAATCAGTTCATACTTTGAAAGTCCTAAATACTTGGTTTATGTACACCACCAACTCCTTGAGGCAGAATTATGTGGTGGCCTGTGAATGTGAGTAGTAATTATCTGTCTGATATTAAATAGGTATTTTCAAAATGTGATCTTTTGATGATTCCCTTTCCCCCGTAAGTCCGTTAGTTTCCATGCTGAAGGGGACACATGCCTCAGCATAAAGGAACAGGGTGTAGCATGCTTGGTCTGAGGTATTTATTCAAACTTTGTATGCAGTAACTGTATGAGAATTCATTAATGATTACTCATGTTCTCTTTAAATAAATAAGGTGGTGACTCGCAAGAAATTATATTACATGAGTCACAAAGTTGTTATTTCTCTCACAGTAACATGGCTAAATTCAGTGCAGAACAGAAAATATAAAAAGTAGCTGTGGCTAAAAAGTAATGAAGAATTAAGGCCATACTCTGAAAATGTTAAACTGAAATCATTCACTGTACAGCACGAGTGTAAGTCAAAGTGAATGAAGCTGGATCTACCTCAGCACAGATAGGCATCACCAGTAAAGAAATGTCTCCATTCATCTATAGGAGAATTTGATTCTTAGACTGCACTTTCAGTAAGAAAAAAATATGAAGAAAAAAATTAAAATATGACAAATTCCTATTCTCAGTGAAAAAAATCCCTCCTACAGTGAGAAATGCTCTGTGATTTGTCTTAGTTTATGCCTACAGACAAGAGCGGTTTAAAAGAATTGTTAGATGGAGCAATCTCAAAGCAGACTTTAACTGTTCAAGGCAAACTCTCCGTTCAACCCTCAGCAGATGTTTTATACTCTTACATGTTGCAAGTTCAGTTTTGATCTTTTATGACTACTGCTACCTCTGAGCCACCTGCTTTTGATTTGAGCAAGCATTAGAGGTTACAAACAAAGGCACTTTTCTGCCTATAGCCTTCCCTTTGGAGCGAGTTCAACACGTTCAGTTCTTCTCTTCTGAGCACGAGTGCAGTTTGTGGAAAGTGTTACAGAGGGATGTGAGTGACTTGTCAAAAAAATGTTCATTTTAGATTATTTGAAATTTCAACTATTAATGTAAAACAAGCTGTGATATACTCCCATACTCAAATGGAGGACTTAGAAGTCATGTGAGTGAAAATGTGGCAGTCATAATCTGCATTAAAAAAGCCCAGAACACATTCTGGATGTGCACACAGATACAGAGCACCTGTCCATCACTGGAGATGGAAAATGGGGTACAATTACATAATTAAAGACTGTGGTTTTGTTCAGAAATAGGAAGAGAACAGAATACGATTGTTCAGGCAACCTGAAACATAGCGTTTCCCATGTTCTGGATGCTGACCACTTTACCTACACATCTTTAAACCTCATTGTCTGAACTCAGGAATGTAAAAGATTAACCAAATAGATTCAGCCTTGGTGGTAATGATACAAAACCCCCACTTAGGTCATCTCTGACCGGTCTCAGTGACCTGCTGCCTCTTGAGCCTGTGGAGTGACTCATGAAGTAACAGCTGTAGTTCCTGTTCAGCCCCTAGTGCCTTCATTTGCAATGGCACCATGTGTCTGCACTCCATCCCAGACACGAAGGACAGGACAGGTCTGGGGCCAGGGTGGCCTGAGGCTCTGGGAGGAACATCCTCAGCTTCAGAGCTACCTTGCAGACCTCTCCTGGGTTATGGTCTGCCACCCTCTCCAGCATCAGATGCATGTGAGCCAGGCGGGTGCTCACAGCACAGGCATCTTTGGGTCACTAAGTCCATGAAAAGGGTATTTCTTATGGTATCTGAAGGCCCATTAGAAACTGAGACCATACATCACATGAAGCTTCATCTTTCCTTCCTTAAATACTCTCTTTTCTCGAGTCCTTAGCCCTAAACTGGAGTTTTTCAATTAAATTGTAGGATTTCTTTTATTTTTTTTTTCCCCTAAACTTGCACTCTGAAAGGGTTGAAGAATTTAAATGAAAATTTCACACAAAAAAATGTGAACATCCTGAGGGGTATTTATAAATTCCAAGTATTAAATAAATAAAATAGTAGTGAAAAAGATTACAGTCCAGCTAATTAAAGTTTTAAAAAGTTGTGCTTCGTAGACAAGAGGACATTTGAGAGGGAGAAACATTCACTGGCAAAGAAGTTCAAAAGCTGAATTTATCAAGAAATACCTGGAGATCAGCCTCAGTGATGATAGTGATTCCTTCTGGCCTTAGAACTTACTGACCAGTGACACTTATGTTGACATAGGCAGGTTGGACACCAAGAAGTAAATCTTGGCTCTTAAGTTAGGGGACCTTTGCTCTTTATTTCACTGAAAGCAGGATTTCAGCCAAGGCGAAATCCTAACTTGAGACATTTGTGTTCTGAAATTCTTTGTGGTGAAATGAACAGCTGTAGCTGTGTTCTCTATCTTCTGTATTGATCACGGAGGAGATTTTAAATTTTCACATTAACCCTATTATATAATTAGAGCCAGTAATGTTACGACATTTAAGCCAATAAATACAAGATGTATGCTCAATAAATGAATCATTAAAGTAATAATAATTGGTGGGTTTTTTAGTTTAAATTTAGAAGAAGTGTTAAGTCTTGGTATATAAAATACTACATAACAGAAGTAAAAGAGAAATTACTCACAAAAATAGATTAAGAGAATCTATATATAGCACTTATGTTACTGGCAGACTGTTATGTCTGTATTTATACATAAATCCCTGAAAATAAAGTGCAGTATTTGTACCATGAGCACCATAAGTGTTAATTAAAAAAATCTGTGGTTTCAGGTTCCAGCCAGATACTATTTTTCTCTTTAGGTGATAGATCCTTATGGACGTTTTTCTTTTTGATTCAAATGCAAACTAAAAAATTATTGATAGCATCTTAGCCATGGTCATTTTTTTTATCTTTCTCAAAGCATACAATATTCTCAGACTTTTAGTTGCATTTAAGCAATTACATGGGATGTTTCATCTAGGGCATCACATATATTTAGTATAGTGCCTGAGCCTCTAATAGAAGGGACTGAAAAAGCAGGTCTTTTGTAGTTAGGTTATTAGGTTATGAAACAGTTGTCTGTAGTTGAGTTCATTACACCTTGTAAGAGCCACTTTCAAGGGTAAAATGCTGAATTATATGGCCTGTGGTCTTCATCCAGTATATGCTAGTTGTCATTTCTTATTTCTAGGCATTTTACAGGTATTTGAATGTGAGGAAGTCAGTAAACCCTCATCTTTATGCCTCATAAAATTCTAACAGGTTGGTTAACTTTTTGCTTAAAAACCCATTGAGTTTCCCCTTTCAGGTTCAGTTCAACGCGTCAGCTCAGCTTACTAGGGCAAATCATCACAACAGTAATTGCACACTATAATATAGTGGGGGAGAGGAGGGCTTGAGTACCTGGAGCTGAACTGCTTAGAAGCTATTGAAGAGCAGACAGCATGATTCAGAGAACTTGGGAGCATTATGGCTTAGCTGAAAAGAATGTGCGTGACTCAAGCTGAAAACATCTTGTGGCTTTTCATCTCTTATGTGTTAGAGGACTGAGGAAGTTAATTCTGCTGGGAGAAGAAAATCCCTCCATAGCACTTCGGACTACATGGGGTTTTGATTAATATACACCCGCAGATGAGCAAAAGTTCCTGTCCTTGCGATAAGTTGGGTGAACTCAGAGAAATAACAGTTTAAAATATGGTCTACAGAGTACGTCTTAAGTAAATACCATCTGCCAAGCATGGAAGCTGCCCTGCTGGAACATACCAGACGTTTTGCTTTTCACTCAAAGTCCTTTGCAAAAGGACTCAGCCCTGCAGTTTGCTTAGATGAATCTTCCTCTGTGCTAAAGGAATAAAATAATAAATCCTCATAATGTCAAGTGGTATTGTTTTAATGAGCTAGATATTACAGGCCTTTGGAAATAGTTGTGCTGTCTTTTAACAGGATTGTGGTTGGAGGAAGGTCTGTCTGTGTGAGCAGAGTTTTCAGGATTTGAAGCAAAATCTGTATATACTTACTGTTGTCTCATTTAGTCCTAATGGACCAAAGTGTATCTGACTTTCCCCCCCACCTTAATGTGTCACTAGTGTCTTTCATCATTTGTTTAGTTTATTGACTGTGCTGTCACTTGGGTGGTGTAGGAGTATGGAAAAAAACAGTTAAGTTCAAAGTGGAATCTCCAATTTAATTCTAGCTTTTATACTCTTTAGTCACAAACACATACCTGCCAGCATCCTCCACCCCTCAAACCTGCCATTTTCTGGGAGATTTCTCAGCTTCCTTCTTGAAATCCTATTTGCAGGAAAATATGACACCCTTTCATTACAGAAAGGCATTTCCTTAAAGGCTGCAGCACAGTTTTTGCTGCTGAATGTGTCCAGAAGCCAGCATGATGGTACAGCTTTTACTCTTCTCTGACACTTCTCTACAATGGAGCTGCTGCTTCTGCAAAACCACCACCACATGCTGAACCCTGTGGTTTTTCTCTAGATCTCATATAGCTCTTTCCCCTTCCTTACTACATGCATCCTTTGGGTCACTACTTCAATATGCATTATCTACATTCTCAAGACACTCCTGCTTATATATGTTGGGTGTTAACATGTCACGTTCCTGTGTTAGTTCTATGCTTACAACAGTCAAATGTCTCTCAGAGTGGGCATGTGAGTACTGCTAAATAAAAGGGATGGAAGGTGAACTGGAGCACCCCCTGCTCGCTCAGCAGATGACTCTATGGCTCCGTTTTGGCCTTCTCCAGCTAGCTCAACCCAGATGAAGTTTGTGGGAGAGAAGGCTACTTCTAGGTAGTGCAGACACAAGCTGAATAATGTCACTTGACCAAAAAATGAGAATCAGGCTGTCTTTTATTTAGCAGTGTACATGTAACCGCTCTTGCCACAGCCACAGAAGATGCAAAATGAGGAGAAGCCTCGCTTCTCAAGGCTGAAGATGTAACATTAATGTTTTAGTAGTATTTACCCCCAAAGAGGTAAACATTTCTTGCCATAATACAATTTGTAATGCTTGAAATTTCTGAAGGAAGTACACAAAAGTAAATGTATCCTATTATTAGCCGTCTTTCCATTCATGCATAAATGTAGAAGTAAATTCTGTTAAAAAGCTGACTCCTTAAGGATTTTGCAGTATTTCAGACTGTGGAGCAGACAGTTCACGTTAGCTAGCAGCAACCCCATTCTTCTTTTGAAATCCATATCCCAAATCTGTGTAAAAACAGCATCTGCAAAGACTACTCCAAATAATTAGATCATATTACTTGTCCCAATAGCTGCAGCTTTCCAAAGGACTGAAGATTTGAAAAGGGCCCAAAGATGTAAGATGACTCTAGACTCGAGAAGGAAGAACAGTCTCTGTCAATACTCAGATGGCACAAGCCTAGGATTTGTGTGAAAGGCACAGTCCTTTTGCATCCTTTTTGCTTCAGGAAGTGGCAGAACAATTAGTTTTTCCTAGTCTCCAACTGGTATGAGAGTGGGAGTCTGGAAAGAACAAGACTCTCAGATCCACACAATGTGGCTTTTTCATAATGTATTTGGCAAACTTTAATGTTCTGTGGGATAAATCTTAAGTTTTGTGTCTTTAATTGCATCTGATGGCGGCAGCTGAATATCTAATCATTTTGTAACTTCAAAGATAATGGCTCTCTCTTCCTGCAAACATTTATCTGAGAGGGATAATGTAAAATCCAAAAGGTAATTCTTGGCACAGATGATGAAGCAGTAAATCCTTGGTTTGGTTGGGGTTTTTTTTTTTTTTTGTGTTGGTTTAGTTTGGTTTGGTTTTTTGTTTGTTTTTGTTTGCTTGCCTTTTTTTTCTTTTCATTTTCATTTTTACAGCTCTATTTATACATATTTCTGAGGATTTTTTAAAACTGACATTCTGTCAGCTTCACTTTGTTAAAAGCGTGGTGGTCTGCCTAGGTCTTATCCAGAGGTAAAAGGAGTTTCTTTTCTTTTAAATTCAACAAGCATCAGACTATATCTGGTTTTAAAGCCCCTTCCGAGTTAACAGGCTGAGATATTCAGAATACTTTGTCCAAAACCACTTGATCATTCAAACTGCTGATTCTGCACTAAAACCAGACACCCTTGCCAAAACCCAAGCCATTGCAACAAAAGCTGCAGTTCATACCACTGCCTGAGTGATGTAGCATGGAACAGTCCCAGTGCTGATTCATGGCCGGGATTTTATATCATGATCCAGTGCTTCACACCAAAAGCCAGAGCTCTCTTCATCCCAACGATGGCTCTTCAGTGTGGGAAGCAATGGGGTGTTCTTGCACTTGCACACAGGGCAGGAGATTTTGTCCGTTCAGATCAAGAACAATCTATTCACCAGCAGCTTCTGAAGGAAGGAAAAAAAATCCAGTGACAATTTTCTTTTGTGTGGAGCTATTTTTAGACAGTGCTGCTGCCAGTCATATCAAACACTTTGTGTCTTTGGAGTTTTCTCTGAACTGAGTGTTTCAGCTCCCTGGTGCATAATGGCAGTGTTATTTGCTGAAAGTCTTATTATTTCAAGTGGCCTCTTATCTTAAGATCAATTCATTAGTTCTGGCCTCTGAAGTTTAAGAGGAAACAATTGCGGTTGCTAAAAAAAAATCTAAATTGAAGAGTTTTTTTCAGTAATACTTATTTTCTCTAATACTGGCTTTTGAAAGTCTATTTTAGGACTGACAGAGCAGATAAGCTTTATTTCAAGGCTGTAATTTGACTTCTGACATCCACAGCTGAGTCATGAAGCTGAGTTGCAGAACTGGACTATTGTGGAGGGAAATTTAGTACCTTTTCTGTTACTTGGATTATTTTGTTATTCTGAGAGTGTAAAGTGCTTGCAGCTCAGGTGCTCACAGAAAACCAGCAGCAATGAGAGGTACTCATTGTGGGGAGGAGTCACTTGGATTTCTGTTAACCCTGTTGCATATTGCTCCCTCCATGGTCACTAGTCCAGGGGCCACTCCTGACACACAGCTGGTGGCCTAGAGCTCAAGTGTGTATCCCCAAACCCACCTGTGAAGTACTGCGTGGCTCTCTTAATGCTGGCAGCCAAGTTTGCTGGGGGATGGAGCTCAGGTGCATTGGACATGAGACATCAGATAGACACATATGAGAGCAGAGTATGATCCTGTTGGCTGAGTGGACTGTGGGTAGAAGCTAAGCAGCCAGTTTGCCTGGTTTTATCTATCTGTCTGTCCATCTTTGTACAGGTATTTTTATAGGTATTTGTATTTACATTTCTATAATTTTATAAGCCTAAAGATTAGATTTCTAAGGGCACTAGGCACTTCAAGTACAAAGATTTAAACAGTTCACTTTGGCTTGAATTTGCAATGACCCAGAATTTTCTCATCTGCCCAGAGCACAGGGAGTGCTGCTCAGTACCACACCCAGCAATCCACCCTCATTTTTCTTCAGAATACCCTATCAGCAATTAGAGGTGTGGAACAAATACAATCCTGTAGTAATTTAACTGATTTATATAAAAATTAAGATTTCATCAAGTATAGAAATCAATAGTTTTGCCCCATGCAACTATTATTTCACCATCCTTCTTTGCTTGATTCTGACAGTACTTCCATGTCCAATTTTCTGGCACTAGAGCAGCTGGTCTCCAGAAAGCTTCAGTCATTAGCTCTCTAATAGCCTTCAGTTAGGACCACTGTCCTGAGTTGCTCAAGGCATTATTGTCTGGACTAGCTCTACAAACAGCAGCCTGCAAAATGTGTGATATGGAAGAAAGAGAATCACGGAATGTCTTTGGTTTGAAGACACCTTCAACATCACCCAGTCCAACTTTTGACCCAACACTGCAAGCTCACCATTAAACCATGTCCCTAAGCACCAGGTCCACACACCATTTAAATGCCTTCAGGGATGGCAACTCCACCGTTGCCCTGGGCAGACCATTCCAATGTTTGATAACCCCCTCAGTGAAGAAATGTTCCCTAATATCCAGCCTAAACCTCTCTTGGCGTGGCTTACATCCATTCCCTCTGCTCCTGTCACACATCACCAGGAATAAGAGGCTGTACCCCTCCTTGCTCCAACCTCCTTTCAGGTAGTTGTAGAGAGTGAGAAGGTCTCCCCTCAGCCTCCTCCTCTCTAGACTAAACAACCTCAGCTCCCTCAGCCGCTTCTTACAGGACTTGTGATCTTGGCCCTTCCCCAGCCTCGTTGCCCTTTTCTGGCCACACTCCAGCACTTCTCTATCCTTCTTACAGTAAGGGTCCCAGAACTGAACACAGTATTCAAGGTGTGGCCTCACCAGTGCCGAATACAGGGGGACAATCACCACCCTATTCCTGCTGGCCTTCTTGACCACCTGCACCACCACTGACTCATATTTAGTCAAATGTGGATCAGTGCCTTCAGGGACTTTTCCAACTTGCAGCTTTCCAACCACACATCCCCAGGTCTGTAGTTTGCCATGGGGTTGTTATGACCCAAGTGCAGGATCTGGCACTTGACCTTATTGAACCCCATGCAATTAACCTTGTCCCACTGATCTAACCTGTCTAGGTCCCACTGTAACGCTTCCCTACCCTCTAGGAGATAGACACACCCACCTACCTTAGTGTCATCTGCAAATTTACTGAGGGTATGCTCAATCCCCTCATCCAGATCCTTAATAAAGATATTGAAGAGAACAGGGATATTTTAATTTATTATATAATGTATCTATTACTTTATCATAACCCTGATTTGAGAATGTTGACAATAATGGTGTTTTGAACTAGTTGTGCCCTGACATAAGAGGCTCTGCTTCAAAACAGTTCTTTTTCTTCATAACTAAGCACACACAGATTATTGAGGAAACCGTTTGCTTATTTGACTTAAACCAAGTAATCATGTGTTGATCAGAAGCAGTGCTGACCTTTGAAGTTGCCCTGTTCTAGAAAGCTGTGTTTCAGACCACTTCTGTGATCTGTGTGGAGTCTTCTGTGGACTTTGGTTAAGAAAAATGCTGCATTGCTGTTGCACTCTTGTTGGGTATATGGCCTAAAGTAGCTGTGCAAACAGGAGGACAGTCTTCACCAGCCACTGCGTATGAAGTTATGGGAGAACTAGGGGAAGACTGCAGTCTAAAATATTGGAAATATTCCATCTCAAAGTTTAATGAGGACCAATATAAAACTACTGGCATTTTCATTGTAGCTCTACAGAGCCATTTACTCTCCACACTGTCAGGGCTTTTTATAGCTCCATAGGGCCTGCTGACTGAGAGCAGAATGTTCTTCAAAACATGCTGGTCTCAGTAAAGAGGGACTGCAGCTTTTAAAATACAAGCTGAATGCAGATTATACAAAATTTTAGGGATATGGATGCAAGTAGTCATGTGCGTATGATTTCTTGTTCGGCAAAACATTTTTGTTATTACAATGCTTGCTTCCTCCTGAGCACCTGAAGTTGACAGTTAACAATTTTCTGGTCTAAACTATTGCCATATAGGGATTTTTTTAATAGAAAACATACAAAAAAACCTGAAATAATTGAATAATTGTCTTTAGTGAATGTTCAGTAGAGATGGCCACAATCCATTTAAAGTGAATGAAAAATACACCACCCATTAAAAAAAATATTCCTTATTGACTGTGTAGCAGCTGGAAAACTATAGCAAGTTTTAATTATCTTCAGAAAACAAAAAAGCTCTTGCCAACACATGCCGGTTATTATCAGCAGCTGCTGTATGCTGACATACTCTTTCAGCTCATATGAGGCTCAGCTGTCTTAAACAATCATTGTAAAATGTAAAATAGATTTATAGTGATGATCATTTCTTGTTAGATACTTAACTACTGATGTAATTCGTACTGAATTTAGGTTCGTGTCTTTGTTTAAGCTGTAATAAAATTACATAAAACCACGATTAATGTTTCGTGGAAGAGGCGCAGATAGCATGCAACAGGAATTTAAAATACTAAACTGTGGTGCTTTTTAACAGTTTGTTAAAAAGAATCCCATTCACTGTTGGCATGCTTTTAGCATTTGTCTAAATTTAAAATTTGACTTTCTGCCTTTGAATAACAATTACTACAACTTTATTGTGATTAAAAAAAAAATGTGAATTTAACAAAAATCTTTATATTTGACATTATCATCCTTCTGTTAGCAGAAGTGGAGAACTTTATGGTGTTGGCTGTCAAATCAGAGGGTATTTTGTTTATTGCATAATTTACTAGAGTTTAGTTTTTTAGTGACATTAATATATGCTTCAGAATCAGAGACACCAAGAAATATATGCAGCATTTATGCTTAAAGTGTCCAGGAGAAAGACATCTACGTATGGTAGATTCTTTTTCAATGTATCTAGAACCAGCAGCTTCTCCAAACTGGAAAACTTGTGATTAACTTGATTTTCTATTACCTTATATGCCCCATGATCTCTTCTAATTTTGCACTGACAAAGTAACTACAGAAATATGAAGCAATCTATAAAATATTTTGTTCAGTCACTGGCAAGGCAATTGTAGGCCTTTTCTTGGTGACATGAGTGATTGACTGAGATTTGACAGTTTCTCTTCTGAAGCGTAACCTGGAGGGAAGTTTTACATTCAGCAGACTGGACTCTTGACATTTTAAGGAGTTCTTCAATGGGGATTAAAAATATGCAGGAAACTTCACATTGTATTTTACTGAAAATATTGACTTTTGGATATGAGGTTTCACCCAATCTGTTGGGTGTTTTTAAACAAATTGCAATCCACAAAAATTCAGTTTAAAATCCAGTTTTAAGTAGGACTTAGGTGATATTCACTCCTAGAAAACAGACAGTGTACATATGGTTACATACATTCACACCAGCTATGTAAGGCACATTTTTCTTTGCTGTCTCAGAGACCCCGAGTTCAGATCCCTGAACGGATCCCAGCAAAGAAAAACACAATTCTGAAACAAAATAATGCTAATTTGCAGACAAATAATCTTCACAGGAGCATTACAGTAGCATCACAAAGTGCAAGAAATACACCTAGTTGTAGGTGTATTGCCCAAGGTGTTCCAAAGCCATGCCTGCTGGGTTGGTAAGTCTACTTCACTGAAGCTTATTGAGACCTGCAAAAATTCAATGAAGAATGAACTTCCCAGCCATCAAGACCAAAGACTTTACAGATTCACAGAATAATTTAGGTTGGAAGAGACACCGGGGATTCATCTAGTCCAACCCCTTCTCAGAGCAGGGACAGCTGGATCAGGTTACTCAAGACCTTGTCAGGTTTAGTTCTGATTGTCTTCAAGGAGTGATAGAACACAGCTTCCACAACTTCTCTGGGCAGTTTGTGTGAGCATTTGACCACCCTCATGATGAATTTTCTTTGCCCTTTTATTTAATTTGATTTACAGTGCTGCAACTTGTTTCCATTACCTTTCATAGTACAGCAGTGTACCTCTAAGCAGAGTCTGGCTCCACATTCCTGTTAAGTAGGTGAAGCCAGCAGTAAGCTCTGCTGGCCTTAGCCTTTTCTTCTTAAGGCTGAACAAACACAACTCTGACAGTTTTTCCTCCCTTGTTAAGTGCTCCAACCCTTTCACCATGTTGATGACTCTCTGCAGGGCTTGCTCTGGTGTGCCTGTGAGTTTCTTGTGCTGGGGAATCCCAAACTGAACAGAATAGTCTCACAAGTTTGGATTAGAGAGGAACAATAATTTACCTTGATCTGCTGGCTAAATCCTTCCTAACACATTAGCCTAGTATGAGGGTGGCCTCCTTGGTCTCTCAAGGGCACACTGCCTAGTTGTTGTCCAACGGGATCCTGGAGTTCTTTTCTGTAAGGACTGTCTCTGTTTAGTTAGTCCCAGCCTGTCTTGCTGCAGAGGGTTATTCCATCCCAGCTGCAGGACTTTACATTTACCTGTGTTGAACAGTATGAGATTCCTGTCAGCCAATTTCTCTCCCCTGCTGAGGTCACTTTTAAGAGCAGCCGTCCAGCATATCGACCACTTCTCCACAGTTTGGTATCATACACAAACTTGCTGAGAGTGTACTTTATTCCATCATCCTGGTTGTTAATAAAGACATTAAACAGTATCAGTCCAGTATCCATCCCTGAAGGATGCCACTAGTAACCAACCACTGGTTGGATTTTGTACTACTGATCACAAGCTGTAAGACTAGTGGTCCAGCCAGTTGTCACCCATCATTCACTTACCTGTTTTGGCTGTAAGGACCAAGTCCAAGACAAACCTGCTTGTTCTGTCTCCTTCCCTAACAGCTGCCAGAGTACAGCCTATTGGTTATGATGCACTTAATACCACGTCTATGAATGACCTAAGTTCCAGATCTTGCCCTCATTCCTACGGCATAAGCAACGGTGGACCTTTCACACTTGTAACTCTTCTCCTCCTGAGTTTTATATAAATTAATAACTTTACATCAGCACAGATAATCGAACCAGGACCTCAAACTTCATTGATTTGTGTCATGAGCACTATGCTGCAAAGTCAATCTCTGTAGACTTTCCACTGCTGTAAGTTACTCTGTATTGTATCCGTAATTCATTGTATTAAACTAACCTCCAGTTCCTCTGCAGTTTTTAAATAGGGAAATATTATGAAAGCAGAGAAAAATAAAGTGGCTCTGCAGACTTGGTTTAGTCGTGATTTGTCTTGGTAAGCTGTTGATGTGTATTCAGTCAAGCTCAATGAGCTGATGCCATTCAAATTAAATTGTTTTATACCAGCCTGAGGAGGTGCAGATTAGTTTAAGAAAATATGGGGCAAAGGAAAGATACAGAGTGAGATAACAGGGGAGAGGCAGGTCTGTTCCACCCTTCCCAGTATCATTACTTCCCATGTACAGCATGAGGTGGGGCCATGCCAGCAGAGCAACTGAAGAAGCCACAACTACAATCAAATATAAGGCAAAGGAGGTGTAAGGAGACACACAAGGTGGGTTGCTGCTGTCACTACTGCAGGAGAGATGGGAGTCCACTAAAAATATCCAAGGCTGCTGAACCAATGTTGTTTTTCCCCCCGACTTCTGAGTCTCCATTGCCAGCGGCAATGGAGAGCTGTGTTTAAACTGCCCTTACCTATCCAGGATTACAGATATGACTCAGGCAAATGAAGGCAAGTACATGCATGTCTACTGCAGGGATATACACATAAGAAAATGAATCTGCACAGTTTTTTATTCCTTTGAAAACAGAAGAGATTGCAGCTAAAAATAGGCATCTGGCTATTGTTACCTACCTTTTTTTTTTGTCCCATTTCCTATCAGTGGAGGAAAAATAAAAATCCCAGATAACAAATGCATATAGAAAATGCTTACTCTTTCTAGCAAACATTTAAAAGGCCACCCCAGATTTCTTTTTTTTTTTTTTTTTTATGATCAGGGTAACTGGTCTGGAGGAATTAGCTTAGCCAAATAAATAATTTTACTTGTTTCACTATTGATGGCTTTAATAATAAAGAAAGTCACTCATAAAAAAAAAGTTCTCAAGTACTGGCTTAAAGGATTTTGACCCGCAAAAGCCTGATGGGCTTTGGATTATAAGGAGTCCACTATGATTCTGCATCTAGAAAACCTAGAAAACCAGTCTCCTCTTAATTGGAATGTTTTGTACCACACCAAAAACTAGAAAGAGTTCCCACAGGCTAGCATCAATATTTAAGCTTGTTATTATAAATGGTGCTGTGTTTTTAAAGTAAAGTGTGACTTTAAAGATGTCTTTTTTAAACCTCCTTGACCCTCCTCCCCAGACCATTTGAAACCCTTGAGGTAAGCAGAAGTGACAGGTGTTCAGCACCCTTTGAAAATGCTGGTAGCAGCTCTGTAATGTGGGGTCTGTAGCTGTTCTTGCGATTTGAAGATCGGAAGATGGACACAGCGAAGCTCAGAGATTTTGATGAAGGATAAATGGTAACAGAGCAGTGAAGGCAGAGTTACAATTCCAGGTTCCCCAGTGCTGTGTTGAACTCCACTAGATCACACCGCCTTTCTGGAATAGAGAACATGCAAAAGGCATGCTAGCACTAAAATAATGCCATTTATTTCATGGGATGTTTTCACCTGCAGCTCTTTCCAAAGGAACTGGCAAAGATATTGGTATGGCAGTAGCAAGGAGAGAGATGTGGCAAGCTGTCGGGTGCATAACATCCCTGCACATCAGTAAGACAGTACCAGTCAGGACAGGTAGCTGGCCTGGAGCACCCTGGGGGCAATCCCTGACCTTTTGTAAAAGCTGCAGCACATAACACCTCTGTCTTTTAACAGAAATAAAATAATAGCCAAAGTTACTTCTGGTAGACACCAAAACGAAGCTTCTTGTACTGACAGCAATAACAGAAATGAGTTTCATCTGAGCGAGTGAGGCAAGGGCTGGGGCTTGTTCCTGCAGTGTTGGCTTTGACCTGGGTACTGGTCTGGAGAAGTGAGCAACTCAGTGTTCAACCCCCTGCACTGCTTGGCAGCATCGTTAGACACGTAATCCTGCTGAAATGCACGCACTTGCCAAAAGGGATTCTTTTTGTCCCTGGTTGCTTTCCTCCCTTGGACTGAGTCTGGTAAAAGTGCAACTGCTGGATGACCTGTATCAAGTTGTTTCCCCCCCCCCAGCCCCCTCCATCCCCCCCGCCAATAAAAGATTGTGCTTGTATGGTTTTATTACAAGGGAGATGGTAAGAATATGTAGCAAGGGATGGGTCTTCTCCTTTTAATGTCAATCAACAGCATTACTGAATTAAAAGCAAATTAAGACTGTAGCTACACAAGCAGTGTAGACAGAGGCAAAAAAGCAGCTCGGTGTGTTGGATTTGTTTGCACATTTCTAATGTGTCATTTCATAAATGAGTAGAATTTCATTAAACAGACATTTCAAAGTACGATAGCTGGAAATCTCATTAAAACATAACAAGGTCATGCACAGAACAAATTTAAAATTTTTGTTCCACTTTTGTATATCAGAATCCGGGATAAAATCCTGGGTTTATTTGCCTGGATTGTAATGCCTTTTTTATCTGTGGTACACTGATGTTTGCAGCTCTCTTGATTACTGTTGGAAAGCAATGTTACTAAACAGAGTCTCTCATTCTTAAAAGAAGTTCCCTATACACTGGCAGGGCTAAAGGATTTAAAGGTCTCATTCTGAAATGCAGATCATATCTTTTTATTACGAATTTCTTCATGGAGATTGGAAATGTAAAGTTGACATTTCAAGAGAGGTTGGCACAAGCAAAGCACACAGTGCTTAGGCAGAGGAAAGACAGATTCTCCTGGCATTATTCATATAGAAAAATATGGGGAGCTCATGTGAATCAGCAGGTAGGAGGTTGCAATGTGCCAGTCATATCATAGTGCTCTTGAGCGTGCTTGGGAAATGCGGAGATTCAAAATGGGTCTAAGCTCTTGATTTAATTACTTATCTTTCTACTAGTCCCATTTTTCTCCTCTGTTTGCTTTACTTTCTTGCCTTATCACTCTCTGCCACAAGAAATAACAACACAGATTTTGGCCTTATATTTTGCATCTGCCTACAGAGATAACTTTCTGCAACTGCCATTTTCATTTTGGTATTTCACCCTTTCTTATCACACTACACACATGCTACTTCTTCCAAATCTCCTTTGCAAAGTATGCTAACAATGTGCTTTTACGTATTTCACAAAATGCTAGTGTGCATAAGATCACTGATCAATAGAAAGAAGCTGTCTAAACAAAATCTTCATATTTATTTTTAGTTTATGTATATTTTATTTCAGCATTTATGCATATTTTAGTTTGGTTGCACAGTTTGCCTGTATAGTTGCCCCTCTCACCTTTTTTTCTTCTCCTGTCTCCCTACTCTATAACACAAAATTCAATGGAAATATGCCCATAAGCTGATCATTTTTTAAAAAATCACAGATTTGGAATGTTTTCATTATATATCCACTGTAGCTAAAAATAGACAGTTTTGTATTTAGGATCCTACCTTGCTGCACATTTGCAAATCAAAGAGATGAACATTCATCCGCAGACACACTCATCAGCAAAAATAACATGTTTGTAAGTTGGTGTTGTTTGGGAAGGCTGTAGTACAAATTCCCTGTCTGCTGAGAAAGCCAAACAGGACCCAAGGCAGCACTCACAGACCGTCCCTGACAGAGGGGAACTCAAAATGAGCCTCTGGAAGTCCCTTTGGGTGGCTGTGTGATGTTGTGAGCAACAGCCTGACCCTACAGGTGGCAGGACAGGCAGCAGAAAAATTCCTGCATTTCCTAGGGTTAGGGTGATTTACTGCATTTAAGGTGTTCTTGGTTCTTTTTGCTTTAGACAAGCGTAGTTTCTTGTCCACAGCTTGTTCATTTGCCCTTGCCCTGAAGCAGTACAAGAAACGATCATACCCAGAGGAGTATGGCTGCTTGTGAACCGCATGCTGTCATGTCTGACTTTGGAACGCGTCCTCCTATAGTGTTAGATATTTGGGTACTGTAATAATAAATGTGGAATTAAAGCTCACAGAAGGTAGACTGAATTAAAGATTCTAGTTTACCCCATACCTGTTCTAAGACACTTGCAATAAGCCATGATTCAGCTACACAAACACAACGTACATGCTCGGTATGCCCTGAATACCTCTTCCACACATCATAGAGAAGATGAAACACATCAGTAGAAGAAACTCTCTCTTGTTGACTTTGCATATGAAAATTTGGGAAGTGTTCCAGCAACAAGGTACTGTCAGTCATCTCATTATTCCTCTCTCCTGCAAAGTTTATTGCCGGTTCCACCTGTGAATATCCCAGCTCAGACCCATGCAGGAGATCCTGCTCTGTCCTGTGGACACTCAAGGATGGCACTCCGGGAGGCTCTTAGCTTCTTATCCCAGGGGACTCTTAGCACCTTGTCAGCCTGACCCCTTGATAAATTGTGTGGTAGTTTATTGTGGGGCACTGTGTGTGTCCCCATTGAGCTTTTGTGTAATGTGGTAATCAAAAGGCCTTTGGCTGTGCACTCTCCTTTCTCACGGTTGGCAGCTATGGCCACGTGTCAAGGTGTCAGGCAAAGATGGGTTGTTCTGCAGTGGGTTGTGCCACCCTTGCACCATGGTGTAGATACAGCGTAGAAGATATTTGTGGGGTGTTACAAAATGGCTTGTGACCTTGGAGAGGAATGGTGAGATCATGACCACTGAATACTGATGGGACCGCCGGGGCAGCAGCTGTTGCCTGTTGCAATCCCCATGGCACAGCTGCATGCAGACAGGAATGTCTGGCAGGGAGGGAGTACACCAGTGAGAGGATTACACAGTCATGGAGATTAAGACAACCAGGAATGCATCGAGTAGTTTTGCATAAGGCTCTTGAGGTTAGCTAAAGGCAGTCGTGCAGATACAGATTTTTAACATCATCCCCACCCAGAAGTTAGGTGCTGTCACTAAACTGTGACAGGTTTAAATAGTGGCTTTAATGAGTGGCTACCTTGATGCTAGAAGTCAGTAAGCAGTGTCTGTCCCTCTGGGGATTTGAGAGAGGACCCAGGGATGATGCACATGGTTAGTATGTAAGATAGTATTTGCCTCAAGAATAGTTAATTTGCTGAGTGAGGCTGGTGGTGGCATTATTTGTTTACCTTGAGGAGCACATCAGTAGAAAGGATTGAAGATGTAAGGTGGCCCCAAAAGCAGGTAGGCAATGTGCATGATGATGCTGACATGACTGGGAAGTCTGGAATTTACCTGCTTGAGGACAAGGAATCTCCTTTTGCTCTGAAGAGAATAATTACCTTTTCATAGTCAGTGCTTGCACTTAGCTGCTGCTGTTGGGTATGAAACTGCATCCTACAGCAAGCAGAGAGAACACTGCACCACCAGTTTAGTTGGTAGAGTGCACATTTAGCTGACTGAAGGTGGTGCCTACAAAGCTTGTTGGGTGCCAGTGTGCTCAGTGCCTTCAAAAGCACTCAGAAAGAGCAATTCTCATCACTGTAGCTGCTCAGCACCATTATAGCAGGGAGCGCAGTGCTGTGTGTTATTGCAGTTTATTTTGACACTGCCTATGTATCCCTCTGTGAGACTGAAAAACAACTAAAAGCTCTAGTTAGAAGTTTGTGCCTCTTCTTTCTTAACTAAGCTCTCAGAGACTGGTTATTGTTCTGGGTCATAATATTTGATTAAAAGGTAAGTAAGCATTAAAACACCAATATTTCAACTGTTCTTGTAGAAATTAAGTGGTGCAGAATAAGCAAGAAAATTGGGAAGTGCAGTGTCCTTTGTAAGCTGAGCATCAAGCAGTGAGTGATAATGGAAGTAGAGTCTCCAGCAGGGACACTGCCATCAAATACACCATCTGTACATCTGGAAACTCCACTGAAAAGCCTGGCCCAATTTGTCTGATCAAAGCTTCTTGTCAGATTCAAGTGCAGACTTTCTCCACCTAGTTTTTTTGTAGGACTACGTCTGTGTTGAGGGGGGAGCATTCAAGGGCCGATTCAATGAGTGCTGAGTGCTATTTGTTTAATGCCAAACCTTCTGAGTGGGGTTAGATGTATTTGCCAATGTCAAATATCTTAATCTGAGCCCTAAATGCTGTGGTAATACTTTTCTCAGAAGCAATGTCAAAGTTAGGCAGCCTATAAGTATGGCAAGGCTTGTGGCTTAGGGTATCTTATTAGTGAACGTCATTGCATTGCATATTAACTGCCTCAACAGTGTCCTTATTAAAAATTCATTAAAACAAATAAAAAAAATTAAAAACTTGCTATTTTTACATTAAGCATGATGATGTTTACTTAGCAATAGATAACAAGAACATGAATGACAGACCCAGAAAAGGCTTCTTTGTGGTGAGTTTGCACGGCGGGGTTGAGCTTTGTGTGGATTTTCTTTGGATTAATAAGGATCGAATTTGTGCTGAAGCCTTTTCTTTAGTGAGCCACTAAGAGGCTCTCTTTCCATTACCCTGCTGCTTATTTTCACAAAACTTGTAATAGTTTAATACCTTTGAGCCATCTGTCTCCCTTTCAAATCAGCCAATTCTTTCAAGAGTTATTGGGGGAGATAATGAGGAGACCGACAAACAATCAAAGAATGAGCATGTGAGAGGCATTTTGTTAGGACATCAGGCTAAATATACATTGCACAAAAATCATTAGAAGTCATTGTGGACTAGCTCTCTTTCATATAATTTTCTGCAACTTTTAAATTAAAAAGTGGCTTATAATAATAGGTAAAAGAGAATTTCAGTTTATAAATGGGAACGTTTCCCTGGTTTTCAAATGCAGTAATGAGAGAAAACCTGAAACAAGGCCTGAAACACAGCAGTGGTATTTGTTCAAGAAGAACCTGCTCAGTTAGTGGAGCCATCCAGCTGTGGCATCTGCTTAGAAACCTGCGTTCACTGGACATGGACATCTGACTTGCCATGGACCTCTTTTGCAGGGCCATTATTTACACTGCATGGTGTCATATCTGTCCAGGAGCTCTGACAGTACTTGTGGAGTTCAAATCTGCTCACACTGAGCGAGTCTCTTAAATCAGCCGGTGTCATCTCGGGGTACAGTGCTATTTGCATCGCAGCTGCAACCACAGCCCCATTGCTGCAGGCTTTCAACAGACATTTCACAAAATAAATTTACTGCTTCAAAAAGCTTACGGTGGTGGCTCTAACCTTTTATGTGTCATGTGTAGTTCCACCCAAACGAAGGAGGTTATGTTGAGCAACTGGGTGAGTCAGTGTAGGGTCGAAGCTGAATGCAGGCTTAGGGACAACAGTTGGTTGCAACAGATGGGAGGAGCACATGCTAAGATATGACTATTGGCAGTTGAAAACATAGGAAGGCCAGAGGCATGGGATATGTACATATGGCTTATGATGTGTACATATACAATGTTTCTTCCCCACACGGTAATTAAAAAAACTGAAACATTCTCCGGTGGGAAATTTAGGTTTCTCCCATTATAAAGTGGTATATAATTGCCTTTGGTGGGAAAATGAGACTATTATATAACATTTGTCTGTACTTTGCCCTGTAATAGAGACAAAAGTATTCTTTCATAAATACCAATTGACTTTAGTCATTGTATAGTTGCTTCATTATGTTATTGTAGTATAGCGGGATAGTCTTCACAACCATATGGAAAGCCCACACCAGGGTTGACTGGGAGTGCCTAGTCCTGGACTGATGATCCCCCTCCACAGGTCACTGAGCAGCACCATCTCACCATCTCTTCACTCTTGGGCATCTAAAAACTGTCCTGTTACTGCAAAAAATCAGACATTACGTCCTGTATGCTTTTCATATGGGATGTTGCTGCCATAGCAAATACCCTGTATGTGGAGCATCTCATGTTCTTGGTCAGAGGCTGAAGCAAGCTAGGGATTCTTTCCCACCAGAGTCCAATATCAGGACCCGAGGCAACCGTGCATTAGGTAACATCACAATGTACACTTTATTTGTTACCTCTACACTTCTGATTTATTAAGTAATGATACAATATAGTAGAACAGATACATTGTTACAGGCTTTCAGCATTAAGTCCTTTTTTAAATAGTTTAGTGACCAGAAATAATAATTTAAGATCTGTGTCATCACCGAGGCTGAATCAGGACCAGAGGTGCTGACCATATTTCATAGAATCGGAGAGGAGAGGAGAGGAGAGGAGAGGAGAGGAGAGGAGAGGAGAGGAGAGGAGAGGAGAGGAGAGGAGAGGAGAG
>JANIJG010009982.1:0-11038 GCA_024611175.1 Megaceryle torquata
TATGACATAATGTCTGCCAAAACTGGAGGCTGCCACTGAATACCTGGTTTCCCACTATATTTGATAATGGATTTTTATAACTACTTTGTTTTCTGTCTTTAAAACCAACAAATGTCAAGAAAGCAAACTTCAGATACATACTGCATCTATTTTCAGACCAGTATATTGGAAGGGCACTTGCAGTTAATGTCTTTTTGCTTAACTTTCTGGAACTGGGTGGTAGGAATGTACAAGGTACAAATATGCTTCAGTATAATCTGTTTGCAGCATATTGGCAGTAGCTGCTGAAGCCCCCTGGGAAGCTGTCAGGCTTTCTGTTTGGTACTGCCAGTATTGTGGTGAAAGAGAGCAGTACTGGCTTTTATTTGTGCAGTGCTAAATATAGCTTGTATTAACACAGCTTTGTGTTTTGGGGTTTTATTATTTTTCCTCCCCTAAATCATCACAATGATGTTATAGCATTTTATCAGTCCTGTCTGAGTGTCAAATAACATAAGAATATAGAAACTATTACTGTTTTCAGCTTGATGCAGAATCTGATTTTATTATCTTTAGCCAAAGTGCCAAAACTCTAATGATGTAAATTATGCAGCTGTTTTGTCATCTGATATAGCTGATACAAAACACCTACAAAAGTACTGGATAAGTAATTAGATATTAAATAGAATTGTCTGTTTTAAGGAAGGAATGAATCAGAAAATGCAACTGTTTGAAAACAAATTTGAGATGACTCAGCTGCTGGTTATGAGTTTCTGGAAAGTTCTTCCACATGTTTTGTGTGTATGGCAAGGAAATGAAGATCACTTACCATCTAGCAGTAATGCTAAAAATGCATGAAGAGCACATGCAGCTACACAGCATTGGGGTTTTTTTTTGCTGTGATACCTTTATTTTGTATACATGTTCTTCCTCTACACTGCCCATCTCCTTTGCTTCTTTGTATTCACTGTGGAGAACCAGTGCTCTGTGGCAATTCCTCACAAAAAATGGGACTTTAAATAAGCCATTACATAGCCATACAAATATGATTGTAAAAATGTGTTACCAAAGGAAACTAGGAGTGCTTACTGAGCTGGCATGTGTAGCTGTTGCAATAATTCAAGTAGAGAAAAGTCACAGTGGGTTCTCACACCTAGTTTTGATAATTTGTCACCAATCTCTATCTGGACATTGGGATATTGACCAATACCCTCTGAATGCAACTTTCCAACTTTCTTTTTCTTAGCTTAAAACATCCGGGTTTAAGTTTGCTGTGGCATTGGTGAATCCTCTAGACAGAAAATAGAAGAATGTGAACCTCAATCCTCTTGGCACTGTGGGCACAACCCTCTTGAACTGGTCCATTGCCAGTGTGCGCTGGTGCTTCTGTGGATTGCTCTACCAAGTTACATCTTGATACAAAAACAGATGAGCCCATGTTAGAAAAAAATTTTGCTGAGAAGATGATTTGAAAGGAAGTCTGAAAACCAGGTTTGTCATCTGGATTTTTGTGACAGGTTTTATGGGTTTGGTTAAAAACTAGGAAAGATAATTCTGCGTGTGATTCAATGTATAAAATATAACAGTTTTGCAGATGCTACCAAAAGTTCTCTGAATAACAGAAATACTGGTATTATTCCTTCCCACTGCTAAAGTCTGTAGTAATAGAAGCTGACTTCTGGATGATAAAAGAAGATGGAATTGCAAAGTAAAAGCATTTGAGTCCCTGAGGCTGTCATATTTGATGAGAGCAAATGTCCGTATTTGCAGAAGAGCTGCACGTCATCAGATGAGCAGTCCTATCTTGTGGAAGAGTCAGAACCTATTACTTGAATAAAAAGAGGGAAGGTAAGCATAGGATGTGAACATGGGGAAAAGACAAATCTTTCTTCCTGCTGGTGTGGAGATTCTGCTGTATGAGTTAGCCCTCATTTCTAACAGTTAAAATATCTTGATTCTAGATGAAAAAGGCCATGCCGATTAAATTGTTTAATAAAGAATTACACTCTCTTTTTGTGAGAAAGTAACCCTTTGACTTTTGTCTTTGACTTGGAGCTTGAACTTCACCTTGTTACACCATTTTCTTCAGTACCTTAATTTCAAGGCTGTATTACCAGAAGGCAGTTCAGATAAAAATGACAGATTTATGGTATGTTTCTGCCTGCCAACTTATATGCTTCTGTATGGGTGCTAGAGTATCAGAAGCAGAATTCATGTATAATAGTGAAGACTTTCTCCCCATTCCATGACAGTTGTTTAGGCTGTGCAGTTTCTAGGGGCTCACTGGTGCAGTTGGGTATTTTAAAGCACTGTTGTAATTACTGCCTTATTTTTATTTGACACCAATTTATATTAATAGTCAGTGAAATAATTTGCCTTACATTAAGCTGCCAGTTAATGTAATCTGTTAGAAAAATGAATGTTTCCTCACCTGAGATAGTAATAGTGCTAAAACTTCTCAGATACTGATCTGGGTAGTGACCTTTGTGATAGTATGCTTAAGTCTCCTGATAGCTGACCTGCTTCTCTATTATCACAAACTGAGCATTTTTTTTTCTCAAAATTCTTGTCATATTTCACACTGAAATGCATTTAAAGGTCTGTGGTTTTTTTCAGTTTTATCAGAGGTTAAGAAGGACTTAAAATGTGACAAGGAAATGTTTGTGAGAACAAATTTTAACACTGACCTAAAAAAATGAGTCTTTGAAATTTTTTTACTTTGATGTCAGATCTCTTTTTCTATGTGATTACGTTCAAATTACCGCATCTTTGAAGTCTTCCGGGATTCAGTTTTTGTGACACAGGTTGAATAATTTACTTCTGAGTAAAAGTACACATCTGAAACTAGAAGGAACTTATACTAAAATGTATATAATGTTTTGCTTAGCACTTGAGAGGTAGGTAAGGAAAAAAAACCCTGTGTCCAGCTCAATATATAGTAGTACTCTTTATATTATTTTTTAATGGAGCATTTTGGAAGATTTTATTGGTGATTTTTTATTCTTTTCCTGCAAAAATGCATGTTCTTGTCCTGGGAGGGACCAAAATGTAGGAAACCAAAGGTTTATGTTTGTTTATGTGTTTTTTCTTTCCCTTTTAATTTTTTTTTTCTACAGTTATTTCTACAGCATATGAGTGCATTTTATTTCTTCTCTTGTTAATTCATATCCCACACTGCCCCATAGCTTTCACCATCTGCTAGAAAAATCAGTTTTGTGGATTGGGGAACTGGAAGTGGGGGATGTGGGACAACTTGCTAAAGAAACAGATGATACCATCCTAGGAGTAGCTAAAATACTAACCCTGAAAATGTTATGTGAACGTATGTAAGCCTGTATTGCATTTGGAAAAACTTGTAAAAAGCACTGCAATACATAAGAAACGTTTCAATCAACCTTTTTCCCCACTATCAAAAAGTTCCGTAGTATGCCCTTAATAAGCATTAATATGTTGATTAAGAAGTGTTCTCTTCACTAATGTAAAACATTTTTATTACAGATGCATAAAGTTCACTGAACTAATGTGAAGGTTCTGTAATTGAACTAGACAAAATACAAATGTGTAAATGGTTTCTTCACAAATTTGTGGAAGGACAGTCCCGTTTCTGGCTTGTAGTTGTTTCCTGGCACTGCATTAAAATGAAACATTAAAATGCATTATTAGCTAAAATTAATTACAAATAACAATTTTATGAAAATTTTTGATAGTAAAATAGTTTTATTTAATTGAACTTGTGGCAAAACAGGTTTGTTTGGGTTTTTTTTTGTGGTGGTTTGGTGTTTTTGGTCGGTTGGTTGGTCGGTTGGTTGGTTTGGTTGGTTGGTTTGGTTTGGTTGGTTGTTTTGGTTTTTTTTTTTCCATGGGAACTTGATTATTAAAATGCAAACCATAAAGAGAAATATTTATTACACTACGAACAAAAATCATTCCAACATTCCTGCAAAGGTACCTCTGTGCTTACCATTTGGTGATGGTTTGGCAGCTTGGGTCATGACCAGGTTTCCAGTGCATATGCATACGAGTGAGCCCTCTCATGTGTAATCCAACCAAATTCATGGGGTTAGACTTGCACTCATAGACAAACCCTGGCTCTGCTGATTTAGACTGTCAGCTTTATTTTTAAGAGTGTTCAGTATTCAGTGTGATGATTGCCTTGAAGAGGTTGGTGTAAAGGAATTGCAAGCCTTTCTGTAACTTGACTTGTTCCTATTTGTGCAGACAGCTTGAATCTCCTTGTGCATTCTGGTTAGCTTGAATAGCAGGCTGTCAGTGTTTACACACGTTTCCTCTTCTTGATAACTGGAAAACTTGCGCAAAGAGAAAAGGCACCTCATCTGTGAATAAGAAATGTTTGTAATGCCTCACAGGTTTTTATGTCTGAGAGATGAGTCCATGGGCTGCAGTAGCTCTGATACCCTTTCATGGGTTGTGGTTATGTTTTTATGTTTTAAAAGGCACTCAGTTGTTCTTAATCTTGGTAAAGTTTTTACCCGTCATGTCTTGATAAGCCCAGAAACATGGTGCATCTTATTGCTTCTTCTCTAGGACTTAAAGACCAGAATTTTTAGCCTGTTCCCTGTGTTCCAGGTGGGCTAGGAATTTGTTTTGGCCATAAGGCCAGGCATTTCTGCCTTGCTTTTGTCTTGCATATCAGAGTAAATTAATTGTTATGTAGGGGATTAAAAATTAGTAGGACTGAAGACATTCTGATTGCAAACTGAAATAAACCTGTAAGTGATAAATATCAAAGCATAGCCTAAATGGTTTTCCTGTTGTGATTCATTTTAGGTAAAATTTAAACAGATTGGACCTCCAAAATAGTGCAAGTACATGTCCAGTTATAGGAATGCTACCTTTCTTTCTGACACTTGTCAACCTGTTTCAAGTTTTAACCTCTGCTTGCAATTAAACAACATGCAGCCACTTGCCCAGTGCTTCCCCCACTTATGCCCCCTCCTGTGGTATGGGAAGGAGAATTGGGAGGGGGGAAAAAAAGGGAGACCTTGTGGGTTGAGATAAGGACAATTTTATAGAAAAACACAGAAGAAAACATCAGTAACAACGATAATATAATGAAATAAAATATAAAGTGAGTGATGTAAGCCACAGGACTCTTCCAGTACTGGAAATGCTGCTTTTCCTTCTGCCACAAACTGAAGCAGAAACAAGCTGAAAACTGGAGAACCCAGCCAGGGCCAGCGCTCCCCTTATATATAGAGGGTGAAACCAGTATGCTGTGGAATATCTCATGGTCTGGTTAGGTTATGTATTCCTCCTGTGGTCCCCTTCTAGTGCTTGAGCCAGGAGCTGCTTGTGAAAATTAACCCTATCCTATCCAAGCCCAGGACACACTGTAACAGTCCTCACGATTCTGTTAAAGCTAGCTGTAATTAAAGCAAAGCCGGGGGGAAGAAAAGACAAACAAGCAAACAAAAGCCAACCAACCAAATCAACAAACAACAACCACCCCCCAAAAAAACCAACCAAACACAACCTGAATTGAGCTGCAGTGTTTCTTAACAGAAAACTTAAACTGTTGAATATTTTGCAGAGATGTTTGGAAAGGCTCACATGCAGCTTGTTTGCCAATTGTCATGTCCCCATCTCATTTTGTGAATGCCTCTCACTTTCTGTAAGTATGTGTACAAAACTTTTCAGCCGAATTTATAGCTGTGAACAGCAGAATAGCATGTCCTGTCTTTCTCTGAGTTGGTACCTGCCCTTATCTATCAACACACCTTTCTCATTTTGATTGCTTGTCAACCTGCTCAGTACCTTCATTTTTCTTTCCCCAAAAAGTCCACGCCAGAAGCTTGTATCTCCTGGGACTGTCACCTAACTTGCCTGTGTGAGAGGCATGATGTGATATTTGCTGAGCTGTAAATGGCAGACAGGCTTGAGGAGGAGGCCAGGTGAAGCTGTGCTGCAGCCCTGTCTTGTGAGCAGAAAAAGGACAGAATCTGTCTCTTCACATTGTCGTTGGCCACAATGGAGAATCTTGAAGCTATTTCCAGTTTGGGTAATTTCAAACAAACTTGGAGTGCATTGAGAAAAGGTTGCATAATGCTATTGTATAAACCTTTCTCTTAACCAGGTTAAAAATCTTTACTATTATAACCTTGTGGTAGTAAGCATAAGAATTATACATTTTCAATTTCTGTATTTAAAATTCCTACTTTTATTAATTTTCAACATGCAGTGTTCTGCTAAACAGAAAGAATCATCTGTGGCTACATGTGTAATTTGTCTGACTTTAGGTGTTAGTGAGCAAGTTCTGCCTTCTTGGATTGTTTACAATATCACCGAGTCTGTAAAACTCAACCTCAAAACAGGAAAAAATGCTGAAATAAAATATGTAAATTGGTTCTTTGTTATTATCCTTTAATTTCAAATTATCTGCTGTTCTTGCCATAGTTTTATTACTGCTCTAGGGCAGAGTCTGAGGTGAACTTTTACTTTGCAGTTCTTTTGTGGTCATGGACAGTTACCTAATCAGTCAGTCTTTGGTTGCTCCATTGACTTGCTCCTAAATTCAAACATTATGGTCTGATATTCAGAAGCAGTAAATGCTGAGTTAGTTATAGGTATCTATGCTTTGGGTGGTTATAGGTATCTACACTTACTACAGTTCATAATATTCTAAAACTGGGCAGGGATGTGTGCATGAAAATCAGCTGTTCTCTTTTATTCTCACCTCACTTTTTAAAACATTGAGTTACTGATTGACAGGTGGTGATATTCAGAATTATTTTTATATTGAAAGTGGTTTGGCATAGCTTTCTTTCTGCTGTCTTTTCATCATGTGGAATTGTTCACTTCAGATTAGTAGAGTGGTATTATTACAGGTCCAACATACATTTTATAGTTGAGTTGATATATTAAAGGTTGCTGGTTTGGACTGTTGCTATGTGCAATGGCAATTTTTCATGTGCTGAACAATTTCAATGTAAATATTGCTACAAGATAGACTCATTTACCATTTGTAATTACTCTTACTCATTCCACTTAAGGATCAAGTTACTTACTTAACTGTTGTGAGATTATATATTTATGTTTTAGAGATTTCCAGAATCATACCTGTTTTATTCAATTACCAGTGTAAATACTAAAGGCCTTTTATTAAAATAATTTGCTCATTTTTTGACATTTATTCTGTTTTACAAAAGGCGCTGCATTGGAAGTTTTCTTCTAGTTGTGTATTATTTGACATATTGTTTGGATCTTTAGGAAAATAACACCATAGCACACAGAACAGCAATAAATGTACCTTAGGAAATCTTCTGAAGGAGTGGTTGAGGGACAAGTGGTAGGCTTTTACTTGAAAGTACAAAGAAGCTTCCCTGAGTCTGAAGTCTAAAGCCTGCTCTATGCTATAAAACCAGCATTCACTCTCTGCATTTATGAGATTCTTCTTTGGTTTTGCTTTAATTCTTTCTCTTTCAATGATCTGCATGAAAGGCTATGTTTTATAGCATAAGTGGAAATGTTACATTAAGGAGTTATATTAGGTCTGCAAGCAAATGTTCTTCCCCTCACACCCTGCTTTTTTGAAATGTTTGACCTTGTAACCTTGTAATCCCACTATTTTCCTAGAAGCCTAACTGAACACCAGTGTTAGCTGTAAAAGCAAGCTTACTTACACTGAGACCTTTCTAAGTTATATATGGACAGGGAAATTTTGTTCTGAAGTGCTTGATGGTTTGCCATTTCTCTTGATTCTGTTGAATCTGTTTTGAAGAGAGAACTCAAGGTGAAAATTTCTTGTGTCTGTCCTTGCACTGCTTCAAGTATGGTATTAAGAATACTTCATCTGTCTCAATAGGTTTTCTTTTACTACTTGTAGAATTTCTTGGAGTAACAAAATAACTTGATACTGGACACAATAAAAGACTTTTAAAATGTGGAGCTCAAGTTTTTTTAAAAAACCTTGCTATTTTTGAGAGCTCATGGGATTTGTGTCCTATTCCAGCAAAGGCCAGTTGTCTTTGAAGGTACCCCTCTTTCTCATTTTCCCCAAGACATTAGTTTATGGTTTTTTCAATTTGGATTAAGCTATTATTGTTAAATAAATAACAGAATATTGTTAAATAATCTAGTAGAAAGATTGGTAAAAGATCCTGAAAGTATAGGTTTCTGTCTTGCTGCTTCTATTCTGTATTTGATTATGGTCAAATGACAATAAAATATTTCCTGGACTATTCCAAAGACAGGTAAAAGGGATGAATGAAGGTGCATCATAAAAGTTTATTGTAGACCATAAGCTGTATTGTCTAGGCTGTTTTTAACTCTGTTCCATAGAATGAGATCTCTAAGTAGAATTATATTAGGGAACACTTTCATCAGTTTTCACTGTTTAGAAAATTAACTATTCTAGAAGCCAGTCTTACAAAATCAGGTCTGCTTAGGCAGTTTGCCCTTTTCAGTTTTCTTGGAGCCACTGTGGGCAGCAGCTGTGGACAGAGCTCAGAGCCTGGGATACATGATAGTGATTCTGACCCCTTGAGTTGTGATTCTTCATCTACTCTTGGTTCTTCTGTTTTTCATCATGCATTTCCTAATGCTCACAAAAGAATTCTGAGGCTGGTTTTAATTTCTAGTTATTCCATACATTAGTAGAGGATAATATACTTCTTTTTGCCTAATCCCTCAGAAAATAAAGTCCTCCTTCTTTCTTCACCTCTTAAACACACTTTATAACCTGTTTTCTTTCATCCTTTCATCTTTCATCTTTTCATCTTTGTGACTGCTGTTGCTGTATGAGTTTCCTAGTAAATGCCGTATTTTTCTTACTGTTCAGTGAACGAGGTTTACTTATGCCTTGAGGTGATAGGGTTTATGATATCTGCAATTCTCGCTCTTTATGCCAGTTAGGGACCTGCAAGTCACGTTGTGAACCTGTTGATCTCCAAAAGGGAAAGGCAAACTGTAAAGAGAGCTCTTCACCTTCTATTTCTTTGCTGTATAAAACTTCAAATAATTTCCAAGGAAAGCTTTCTAATATGTAAAACTCTCCATGGCTACTGAATTGACAGAGAATTCCAAATATTTTGCCTTATTGATTTTTCCTGGTACAGATAGCCTGTGTCCTGGAAACCCATAAAAAATGCTTCATTTTACAAAGAGCACAAATACCTCAAAATAAGTTAATCTATTCATGTGCTCAGCTTTTTCTCATTAATTGTTACCCTTATAAACCATCCTTTTGATTACTGCTTAATACAAATTTTCTTCTAATACTTCTAGTCCAGTAGGAAGGAAACATACATTGTCTAATTTCAGTATATTCAGAAACCATGTAAAGAGTATATCCATTCTCTGATTTAGAAAGCATCCTAATTCAGTGCTGTGATACATCTAAGAAAACTTAAGTCATAGTTCTTCTGGTACTCCTTTGATGGAGTGGACAATAGGTTGTATATCATCATGAAATATTCTTTGTAAAACTATGCACCATACTTAGACTCAGCAGAGGTATTAGAAAAGGTCGTTCATAAAAACAACAGTAAGGCCAAGAATATTTATCTTTTTTTATTTGGTATCCATATTTGATTTTTTTTTGTAGTAGAATATATGAATTTACAAAATCTAAATTAAAACAAGAGGCAAACTATATCTGACAATTTACAATTCTCATTTTAAAAATGTATCTGTAATGTTATACCAAATCCAGTACGGATTGCTGTCAAAACAAAGGTTCCTTTCCAGCCCCAGCTGCATGCTTACACCATTTCTTTTGTGGTAGAAGGATCAGTTGGTCTGATGGAAAATTAACACTCTACTGGGGCAGGCAGGGGAAAGGCATTAGCTTCCTGAAACAATGCAGAGCAGCAGGAGGAGGAAGATGGGAAGATACAAGGCAGCCTACAATTGCAAGTAGATTTGATATATGGTGAAAATTTATTTTAACTCTTTTAAAAGGAATAATCCAGTGATGTCTAGTTCAAGAATCTTCTTATACTCAAAAAAAAAAAAAAAAAAAATCACGAGAAACAAAACAAAAACCACCAAAAAACCCCACAAAGCTTCCTTAGTTTTTATATGATTTAAAAACATATGTTTTCCTGCAAAGCTACGTGAAAAGAAAATTGTTTCAAGAGGAGTAAACAGTTCTCCACAAATGACATAACAAAGCTTTAAGGAGGAATTTTCTAAGGAGATGGAAGTATTACTTAATCCAAAAAATTTGGTAAACACATGACACAGGAGGCAGGATGTTTCACAGAATCAGAATCACAGAATGATAGTGGTTGGAAGAGGGACCTCTAAATATCATCTAGTCCAACCCCCCTGCCAGAGAAGGAATGACTAGAGTAGATTACACAGGAATAAGTCCTGGTGGCTTTTGAAAGTCTCCAGAGATGGAGATTCCACCACTTCTCTGGGCAGCCTTTTCCAGTGCTCTTGTTACTCTCACAGTGAAGATTTTTTGAAGCAACAAGCATTTAAATATAGGGTTACATTTGTTTGACCATACATTTAATTAAACTTTAGGCCCTGTATTTTCTGTAATCATGGTTTTGTTGGTATATGAAGATTTTTAAGCTGTAAAAGCAGCTTACTTCAGGAGAATTTTCTTGGCTTTTCTGTCATTTTCATGGCCATTCATTGCTCTGTATGGGCAGTGGAGTTGTAAAAGTAATCAAGAGACCTGTTTGAAAATTGGAAGCTTTCATAATTTGCTGCCACAATCCAAAGGGAAAATCCTTGGTATTATCTGTCCTTGGTGCCTTTTATCTTCTCCGTATGATGGGGAGTGCTAAAACTTGAATGGTTCTAACCCCTTATCCACATCATCTACCATGTGTTTTTCTTAAATTGGTTTGCTACTTTTAATTGACATACTGAACTGGCTTTATGTATCACTTTTAAAGGTTACGGGAATTTATTATCACAAATTCACAGAATGCTTAAGGTTGGAAGGGACTTCTTGAGGTCATCTGGTCCAACACCCTTGCTCAGGCAGGGCCACCTATACCTGGATACCCTGGACGACGTCCAAGACTCCACAACCACCAATTGCACTGGTGTTGCGTTACCCTCATGATGAAAAAAGTGTTTC
>JANIJG010009983.1:0-27539 GCA_024611175.1 Megaceryle torquata
CCCAGTTTCATAGGTATGATCAGAATCCCACCTGGCATAAAATGAATCCAGTAACTGGCTATCTACTGTGTGAGCTCTTCATAACATAAACTAAAACAATAAAACAATATACACCATTTTTGTCTCTCAGTAATCACAGAATCACGCAGTGAAAGACATTGGAAGGGACCTCCGGAGATCATTTGGTCCAACCCTCCTGCCAAATCAGGTCTGCCTACAGCAGGTCACACAGGAACATATCCATGTGGGTTTTGAAAGCCTCCAGAGAAAGAGACCACCACCTCTCTGGGCAGCCTGTTTCAGTGCTCCATCACCCTCACAGGAAAGGTTTCTCCTTATGTTTAGGTGGAACTTCCTGTGCCAGTTGCCCCTGGTCCTTGTAATGTACCAATAAACTAATACCTGAAACACAAGCAATAAAAAATATAATTTCATGTTTTATAGCCCTGTGTCCAACGGGCTGGTGCTCAGATAGTTCTGCTGACAGACACTGGTGCTGGGGGGAAGGCAGCACCCAGAACACGCCTGGCAGCCCCAGTGGCCCTAAGCACATGGATCACAACTCCCTGGAATCCCCCTGTAAAATTAAACGCTGAGAAACTGGAGCAAGGGGTGTCCCACCACTGGGCTGTAAAGGTCAGCATCACTTTGATTGCTCCCTTCCTTTTGGCCCAGTGAATAATTAACTTCATGAGCACAGTGGAGGGCTCTAAGAGGCAGGAGTGGTACTGGTGTGACAGCAGGGGCAGCAGCAGCAGAATGGGCACTTACATGTCCCACCACCCTGCTCCCTGTGGGAGGATAAATACATCTAGAAGAGAGGAAAATTTTCAGACTTTTGCAGCTGCTTTTATGTCTTCAACTCACCTACTCGTGCCTTCCACAGATTTCCAGTTATTCCAACAGCAGCCTCATTACCATTTAAGTGACAGAGCTCACTAGCAAACAGAGGAGAAAGATCTCTATTACAATGTAAAGGTATTTATTTTTAAATTCTTTTGTCTTTAGCAGAAAGTATTTTGCTAATGTAGATGTGACTTTTTTTTTTTTTAATTGTAAATTCAAACATTTTATTGAAGGAATTGGGGTATACCAGCTTTCAGCCTATAAAATCCCCAGGAACTGTGGAGAAAGCCCCTCATCGAGGCTCCACTGCACTGCTCTGGGTGTAAGCGCATTCCTAGGGGTGGCTGATGGCCCAACAAGGGGCCTTAGCTGAGCTGGGCTGTTACCCAGACCACTTAGCACAGTGTGGGGGATGCATCTGATCCTTGCAAGGCCTGGTCGGTGCCTTGAGGAAAGGGCTGGTGAGAAGAATGCTGTTCTCTCTGTCACATGGAGCCGCATGATTCGAGGCAGGCTGGGAGGACGCAGTGGTGCTCGGTTGAGAGCTTTAGCCTAAGGAGGGACTTGCATTGTTACTTCTGTTTTTTTCTTTTTTTTTTCCCTTTCTTCTTTTCCTTAAGGAAATTCACTCGAGATCTGCTGTAGCAGGCAATCCAGGAGCAGATGCTATCATGTGGCTACAGCTGTGATGAATGGCTGACAGTGTTTTCATGCTGTCCTGGGAGCCTTGGTGCCCTCAGAGGGGGGAGGAGGTTGCAAGGACAACCCAGCCAATACAGCTGGTTCCTTACATTGTACAAAAGAAAAAAATCCCACTGTGTTGTTTAAAACCATGTCTTTAAAGAGTACCTTTTTTAATAAGCATGATAATAGAGGTCATGGTTGGTTTTACACATTTGCAAGACTTTCCAAAAGGCTCACAAATGCCTAAGTGGGTGGGTACCTCTCCAGAGGCAGCTGGAGAATGAGGATCCAAGGGCTCCATTTACCCTCTGTGTCCCACTCAGCTGTGCTGTGTGAAAGCATTCCGTAGATCATAGGAGTCAGAGGAAAGCTGGTGAAAAACTAGGATAGGCCAAGACTTTGGCAGCAAAGGTTCTCATTAATAACAGACACACTGTTGTCCAACTCTCCAGAGGGAGGAACCCATCTTACTCCATCATGGATCTTCTCCACCCCTTAAGACCCAGTGTCCTGCCCCCAAAAGTGAGACAGAGGCTGCTTGAATCTCCTCCCAGTATGACACCAGGACATGAGAAGAGACCCATGGTTCCCTCAGGTGCTGCCACTCATGACAGGACAGAATCACAGGCAATAGTGAGCTGCCACCTTGCCGGCCTCCCCAGCAAAATGTGCTGACTTTGCAAAGAGACACATCCCCTATGGAGAAGCCCGAAAATGTAAAGGCAGCTTGACACCCCAAAATGCAATGAGCCCCAGCAACCAAGAGATGAAGGAGAAGCACAAAGTCTTCCCATCACTTTTATCATTGGATGGTTTCCATGATGTCAGCATGCTCACTCCCCACTCTCCCATACTGCTGGGGATGGGAACGCAGTACTGATGCTCTGCTCATAAACCCTGGAGAAGCAATGAGGCCTAATGAAGTCTGCTAAGACCACTCTTCTGATGCTGCAAAGAGAAGTGAAGTCTTGAAAGCTGCTTCGGGCTTGTTTTAACTATAGATCTTCTCATTTATAAATGGATTCTAAAGATTCCTTTTATACAACATATGTCTTTTCCAGTGGTTCACAGAATTACACAATGTTAGGGGTTGGAAGGGACCTTGAAAGATCATCTAGTCCAATCCCCCTGCCAGAGCAGGACCACCTAGAGCAGGTCACACAGGAACACATCCAGGTGGGTTTTGAATGTCTCCAGAGAAGGAGACGCCGCAACCTCCCAGGGCAGCCTGTTCCAGTGCTCTGTCACCTTCACCATGAAAATTTTTCTCCTTATGTTTACCTGGAACATCCGATGTTCTGTCTTGCACCTGTTGCCTCCTGTCCTATCATTGGATGTCACTGAGAAGAGCCTGGTTCCATCCTCCTGACACTCACCCTTTACATATTTATAAACATTAATGGGGTCACTCCTCAGTCTCCTCCAAGCTAAAGAGACCCAGCTCCCTCAGCCCTTCCTCATAAGGGAGATGTTCCACATGCTTAGGTGGATTTTACAGCTGTCTTCCTATTGTATTCAGTTGGCACAAGTTACTTGGTGGACCTTTTCAGCATACTGGCTGGTTGTTTTTTTCAACTGACTGGTATTATTTCTTAAATTGACAGTGTTATTTTTACATGAATACTATTTTTACCTTTGGGCAAGAAATTAATACACAATTTCTTCTATTGAAGCTTCACAGGACAAACTTACCTATTCTAAGTTCTTACTCAGATTATGATCATACCATAACCCATATTTGTACATGTAAATGAGAGGATGATTTTTCACTCAGAGGCCTTACAGAGAGGCACACTAACATGCATGGCTGTTAGAAACAGTAGTTTCTAACTACAGAAGATTAATGCCTCCAGGTGGAATTCCCTTGCTTTCCAGAGATGACAGCCATCATGTGATGCACAGCAAGCCACCCTCCTTTTCCTGAGTGAATTCAGTCTCCAGATGCTTCAAGAGGCTCAGACTAGAAAATGTTCATCACATGCTCCCAGCTCAGATACAATAACATGAGCTTCTTTAACATCCATTAGTCTGTGACCAAAAGACCTAATGGGGTGAGGGTGAAAGCCCGGATCACAAGAGGCTTTGAATCACAGACTGTTTGAGGTGGGAAGAGACTTCTGGAGATCACCTGGTCAAACTCTCTGCTCCAGCAGGGCCACCTGGAGCTGATTGCACAGGACCATGATATGGGAAATAAGACATCAGACCCAGGCACTTCTAGTGCTTACCCCCCAGGGCAGCTCCCACAGAAGGGACACCTGCATTTTGGGAGCCAAATTAAGACTACAGACTTTTCAGAGAAGCCAACAGTGTCACCAGGTGACAGCAGGTTTTGATCCCCCACTAAGGTAAAACTGGATTCATATCAGCACTGTGAAAACTGAATGTCTTCTTAATCCTTCATTGCTTTTTAAAAGAGAGCCTTCCCATGGTCTTGACACCAGGTTTTTACCCTGTTTAATGAAACAAAATGGAAACATGAATTCAAATCAGCCCTGGTTTAAACAGCTTTTTATGTAAAAACTGCATTCTTTGCACAGAAGCTTTTCCATTAAAAAATACAGTAGTAGGAGAAACTCCAAGCTGGATGGAGAGCTAGTATCTGCTGGAGAGAAAAGCAATCACTTGGACTATTTCTCTACATCTCTGCTAAGTAACTGCAAAATACTATATACTGTCTGCCACACTCTCATGCAGCACCACATCACATACTGCATCACAGGGACTGAAATAAATTTTGGCTGACTAAAAGAGTCCCTGACTAAAGGGACTCTTGCAGCTTCCTGTGGTTAGTAATTTCTGTCTGTAAAACCCTAATCTTATCTGGAAGTTGCCCAGAATACATTCCTTGCTCAGCATCATAGGGTATTTTTATTTCAGTGGGATTGTTCATTTCACCTTCATCAGAAGTTAATTCTTTTTGGAGTGAGGAAGGGAAAAGTTGGGACACTTCCACTATGAAGTATTTGTTTCCTCACTCTACAGAGGTAAATCCCTGCTGGGAACTCTCCCTTATTATCCTCAGTCCATCTTAACATCAATTAGCATGCTCAGGGTGAAGACCCACACAAACTGGTGTTCCTATGTCCGACACATTTATGTCAAGTTTCACTGCACCAGGAAGTTTCTGGCTTGTACACAGCCAGGCTCCAGCTCTGGCTCCATGGATTGGTTTTATATTAGTCCAACTTCTCAGATATATTCTAGCATTTTCTAAAACTAAGGGTGTGATAGTCATTTGGGTGTAAAAGGAACCTACTGTAATGGAGATAACCAACAGCTACCTTTTGCTAGTAGTTCTTTAACATGGTATCCCACTTTTACTTCTCATTCTGCTTGTAAAAAGTACTTGAAAGAAAAAAAAGCTAGAAAAATGTAGGCACAGCCACACAGTGCTGTAGAAATAAATACAGCTAACAACAGTTAAGTCTATGGCATTATAAGTGATCTCATTAACTAATGCTCCAATAAATACAATTGGCCTGAACCTGCCTTATCTCACACTAACTTGTTCAATACACATGATGGATGAGGCACCGAAGAAGCCCATCGGATTTATTTTTTTTGTTATCACCTAACAACTTCACAAAATAATCACTCCTGCAAAATATAAAGAAGCCTGAACTGATTTCCAGGGCTCTAAAACTCCCTAATCCTGAAGACATTCAAACTGAGATTTAGAGCTGAGCTTTCTACCTCTAAGACCTACGTGTTTCTATATTAATTAGAAACACGGGCTTTTCTATGTGTGGATGCCACCTGCAGGTCTCACCAACATTTCTGTTGTATTGCATTTGACCCAACTCACACAGCCCTGTGGGTTGTGGTGGGCTTCAACAACATCACCCATCCCTTCTGCCCAGAAACCCTTACTCTAACAATACCAGCTAGTGCAAAACATCTTCTCAGGACTTTCAGTTACACAGCACACACAACAACATTTCTGTGCCTGCTGGTCCTTTCTGCAGATTGAGTCATGCAAGTTCCCAGCCCAGCAGGTCCTCACTGTACCACTCACTTGGACACACCGAACAGGGGCAAGGGTAGGCTTGCTGGGAATGCACTCTAAACCATGTGGCTATCAAGGGGATCACATTTAGCATTTCATTTTCTAGCTTTCTCCATGTATTTGGTCTACAAGATCAGAGGAAGGACTTAATGAGAGGTGTACTTAGGACTTTGGTATTCAGACATATGGTGGGCCTCTTAAAAGCAGAGCTTTGGTATGCAAGAAGTCTCCCTATCCAGGTAGTTTATTATTTTACTAGCACTCATACTTAGCTTTGCAATTAGCCTGAACATCTGGCCAATAAACCAGTAATTAAATGTAAAGTGTCAAATACAGTTCCATATGTCCTTCTTCACTAACAAGACTATTTAAGAAGTATTACAGGACATGAGAAGACACTTTCCCTAAAAGCTTTCGTTTTTGAGGGCCTAAAAATAAGTTTTGGTGAATACAGAGAACACTTAAGTGTGTATGGTTGGATTTGATAAGTTGTCTGGGAGGCGTGGAGGGTGTTAAATAGAGGCTGTTCTACTGCACTGCCCTTTACGTGTAGATTCTTTTTCATGAGAGTCCACTACAGCAATTTTTTTTTTTTCAGTGCACGGATTCAACCAATATTTTATACTTACTGTTTTTTTCCCCATTCAATACATTCAGAAAGTCTTTGTTGTGCTCTAATATGCCCAAAATACAATAAACTAAAATTGACAATTACTGTACTCTCAAAGCAGCTCTTTAGATGCATATATTTCATTAGACATTACCTGATCCAGGTCCCTGATGCTTCTGCCTGAGTCACACCTTGTTATCCCAGAGAAACAGCTGCACTCCTGCTCATGAACTGAAGAGCTGTGTGACTGTGGAAGACAGCCTCTCTCACAGACAGCATAAAATGAAGACCACGGACTCTGCATCTATGGACTGCAGTGTTAACAAGATCTCTCCTTGTTGGCACAAGCCATGTTTGAAACAGAAAACTGAACTCAGAACAAACTCGGACTTAGAAAAAAGTTCAGGCCAGAGACAAGTACTTCCCACATTCACCAGAGCAACCTGACAGCACACTCCTAAAAATAAGTGTATTTGAAGCAATCTGGATGCCAGAATTAACACACTATGATGATTATGCAGATACAAATCATCATCAGAATGAAAACTAGGATGCTATTCTGTGTACTGATGAACACAGTGTTCCTCTCAGCAGAGAGCAGATGGCATACTTAAGAAGGCAGCATTTAGGTCAGTGATACAGCTAGACTGTCCAGAGCACAGTGTCCATAGCATGCCCTTGCTGACCCTTGAAGGACACACTTAGTTTCCTTCAAAGTGAAGCCAGCTGCAGCAACACGAGGTTGCCCCATGAAGTGTCTGCAGCAAGCACAGGCAGCGGGGCAACTGGGAGATGCACCTCAAAAGCTCACTCCTGATGGGAAGAGGTGGGCATCTCCTGCAACACTTGGAGGTGACAGTATTTTGCCTGAGTTGTTGAACGGTGAGGCCAGAATAAAGTCTGTGTGGGGTAAAAATCAAATGCAGTCATGGCTACACATGAGCAGAGTGAATTATCATCCTGTTTTTAAGCTGTGGAGGAATGTCTTATGTGCATCTACCAGAGGCTGGGAAAAGCAGGTAAGGAAACTCTCCTCACACCTACTTCTTTTATAATTTAAAAAGCAGTCAGTTTGCTCTTCAGTGAAGAGTGTGTTTCTCAGTGCATTAGAATGAGGTTAGTTGTCTTTCTTGAGCTCTCAGATGAGTTCTAATTTTTCCTGATGACATGCCAACAGATTACTAATACATAGATATACCACATGCATCCCAATGACAACCTTGAAAGAAAGAGAAAAGGAGGGGAACGAAGCACGGCCCTTACAGGAGGCTGCCCCAGCACAGGGGTGCTCCAGTGCCAGCAGCTGCCCAACAATGCTGAGGGGCTGCTCACAGCCTGGGGCAACCTGTCTGTCCCTGTCCCACATGTGCCCTGGAGCAGCAAAAGGAAGTTGGGATTAGCTGTTCTGTCCTCTTACACGGCCTATTGCTACAGCCTGTCACCTCCTAAGTGCTTTTCTGTCACATGATTAGTCCTGTGAAGCCAGAGCCTGTTTATTTGGTTTTAGGGTTTTGTAGCTTGGCCCACACCCTAGCATCTGAAAAAAATTACCAATATTCCACCTCCATCTTTTTCCTGCTCTTTTGAACCTTGTTGTGATGAGTATTGCACCAAAAATGATATCTGTATTTCAAAAGGATCAATATCATCTGCTCCCAACTCCCTTTGCATTCTCATCATATTTAGCTAGGAAACAAATGGTTGTGATGAAAAGAGAAGATATGGTGATCTGCCAATGTTTCTGACATCTAGAACAGCAATATAAGGCCATAAAACCACAAGGGTTTCTACGGGGTACAGTGTAAACGATTTGCTACAAACCAACCACAGTTCTGTAATGATTTGCCTAAATAATTGTCTGACTATTGTTTACCATCTTTGTATCAAATGCTTAGCTCAAGAAGGAAATTTATTTAAAATAGAAAATCAATATTTTTCTGTGTAGTTGTTGCTGATCCTGCATCTCTAACCATCCTGGGACTACCCTGAGTTATACAGCAGCTTAAGCTTCATGTTATTATTGCACTAACCTTTCAGTTGTCTTTAACATTATTAATTTTTATTTTTAAATAGCTGGGACTGAACTGGGTTGGAAAAGAAAGGTGTGGGCAGCCAGTGAAGTTCAGCCAAAGTGGATTGGAACAAGGTTAAAAAAATAGGTTTTATTTTATGCCCAGCCATGACCACATGCTGAAGAAAGGAAAAGGGGTTACCTGGGCTCGGGAGGTTTCCACCATGCCATCAGTCAAACTATATTGTAAACACACCGAGACTTAAATCACGCTACTTATACTTTTGATATGAAGTTAAAAGCCTGGGGCAGACAGGCTTAACTTCTGCAGTCCAGGGAACTGTTTGGATATAGGTACTTAGGGCATGGAACCAAAAGAAGTAAGTATCAGAGAAGATAAGGAGAATGGATTTAGTATCTCATCATTCAGCAGATGAAGACATAAAATAGAACACACCTCAGAGAAGGGACTATTGATTCTACTTATCTGTTTTTTGATGAGTGCTCAGATCATCGAGGGCTCTTTTCCAAATGTTATCTCCTAACGCACCTGCCCCTAACAGTCTTATAAGTACATATAAGGATCAAACTGAACCCATACTAAAAGAATAGCTTGAAGGGTCATTTTTGCTTGCACCAGAAGTGTTTATGGATCCTAGACTGGCCTTGATTTTTTTGGTTTTTTAAAGCGTTTCAGCTCCCTAGATAAAGCCAAACTGTAAATTCATATAAACAAGTTAAAAGAGATATTATGTCAGTGAGATTCTACACAGACAGGAAGTATTTGTGCTTATGTCAAAGTTTGCTGTCACTTATATTTTACCAGAGTGTCGAGGCTGGAAATGGTGTCGTAGTAATACTAGAGCTGTAACTCTTGGTGAGGAATTTTATGCTGAGTAAAGCAAGCAAGGTGACACGTTTAAAAACCCAACATATTAATAGTCCATTTATTTAAACAAAAGACTCTTCTACCGTATGGAGGTTACAAGAGAGATTAAACCAAAATGGATGAAAATGAATCATAAGTAACATAGATCTTTGCAGAGATACACTCTTGCTGAAAAAGGACCAGGCTCTTATACCTGTTAAAATGTCTCCTACAAGGCAAATGAAGACATAAACCATAATACCTCTGATCTCACGCAATCTCTCTCTCACACACACAAGTTATAGGAAAACACATTAAACCATCGGGCACAAACCAAATTCCAGAGTATGCAATGGTTTCACACAGTGACATGGTTTTTAGGAGCCTTGACAACATGAGAAATGGGATCCGGCTCTGCGACTATAAAACTACCAGCCTTGGTAGATGGGGGAGCTCCTGGTTAATCTGTCATCACTGCTAGTGTTACCTTCAGACAACATGCTTATAGCATCATCCGTCTGCTGGCTGTCAGTTGTCGTTACCTTCTTTGAATCGTGGATATTGCTTTGGTAGTTCACTGGTGAGGGATAGGCATTTTCACCTACAGTTGATGAGGACATTGACTCCCAGGGTATTTCTCTTTTTCGCCATTTCAGGTCCACTCTCCATCCCGTCCAGCCATAGAAAGCTAATGTGAAGAGGAAGCCTTGCATAGGATTAAGAACCCCCTAGGAAAGAGAAAGTGCAAGGGGAGTTACACCAGCAAGGCTCCATTTTCAATTCTGGCAACTTCCCTTTCACCAAAAGACTGCTGAATTCAAAATATGCTATTTGCCTGCCAATAAAAATGTATGTTGTTCCCACTGCTGACACAAACAAATTGGAGTGAAATACCATGACCTGTTGTTCCAATAGGCTGAGGTCATCCCTGTGAACATTATGCATCAAATGGTTTTCTAGCATGAATGGTAGCTGATCAAACTCACAGTGTGTTTTTAACTTTCCCTACAAGGTCTAGACTTTTTTATTCACAAAAGAAAATACTCTATTTTTCACTAGAAGCCAAGTCAAATATAGGAGAGTGGACATTAGCACACATAGTCAAGTTTTTTTAAATAACAGGAATTGCTCTGTTTGGAATCACTGCAGATTCCTGATCCAGTGAAAATGTCCAACAAAGTGAGATGATAAAAAGGAGGAGAGACATTGAAAAAGAAAATCCCCTCAAATTGTCTCAGTCCCTAGTGCCGTGGGATGCTTGGCAAGTAAATGGCTTTAGCTGTTTCCATTTTTTTCTCATGAGAAAAGAGCAAATTCTTTTCACAGCCAATTAAAAAAAGCTCTGTTCCTAGACCTGATCTCTTCTCTTGGTAAGCAAGAGCAAGGTCCCCAACACATGAATACGTTTCACCCCTTGTCAGAGGAGGAGGTTGTATCAAATCAGTTGCATTGCTTAACCCTTCAATACAAAACTGCTCAAGAGCTTAACTACACAAAGCATGCTTAGGCCTTATGAGTATTTAGTAGCTCCAGAATAAACTCTCTTGAACAAGGAACCTATAATAGCACCTCCAAAAAACCCCTTGTGAAACATTCCAATAGGAGAAAAGAGGGTAGAATATAGGAAGAGACCAGCACCTTGCAACCATTTTTTGGTGCATTGCTTTCAATACTTTTCATGTATTCGTCCCCAAATAATTATCCAGATGTCATGATAGAGCATGAAATTATTCTTAATAACAAAGAAAACCCTAATTGCAAACAGAATTACCAGAAAATGTCTATTTTATTGGGGAACATTCAGAAATTGTGACCTAAAACTTTGTAGCTTAGCAGAGGTTAGACTAGAAATCATTGTAGTGGTCTGTTATGAACCTTAAAAATGGGTAGCAAACATTCACAGAGAATGCATATTTCCAGTATATGGGAGAAAAAGTTGGCCCTTGGTACAGTTTTGGCAAAGTTTATATGTGAAAAGCAATCTCAACGAACACACTCCATCCCTCTTTCTTTCTGCTTTTTTCCCCTTTATTTTCAGAGTGTTTATAGCCCCCCAAATCATAAACCACCCACAAAACAGGTGCTGTTCCACTAGTCTTTTATAAGTGATTTCTAAGACTAAGCAATGTCATGGCTGACCTACCATTATAATCCATGTGATTAGTGCAGCACTTCTGATGTTTTTCAGATGCACTTCACTGATATCTGGCTGCATTTCGAGATAGAACAAAAGGCTCTCGTTGATGATATTGGATGACCAACTGTTACATGAGTAAAGAAGAACAAGACAGTTTTATATATATATGTATACGTAAAATATGCTTTAGCTTCAAATTGTAGAAATGAGGATTATTAATAAGGAGAGTGAGATTTTTTTTTTTTTAACATTAAGTATCAATCTGAAAGGACCAGTAGGTGTCTGAGGTTATGACCAAAACCCAGCCATTTACCTACTAGTCCAGGCCTAGACTAAGAAATCAATATAACAAAAAACCCCCATCTATTTTTCATCTGTGAAAAAAAACTGAGGATATTCTACACTAAGTAAAGGTTATAGCAAATGACTGTGTTTAGAAGACCTAAGAAACTAGTCACACCAATGTTTTCTTTATAATTCTACTGCAGCTTTAGAAAGGAAACCATCAGCATCCACACCATACTTTCTAAAGGGGTTCCTCCTGCAATTACATTTTTATCAGTGTAAAAACCTCTTCTCCCCTCTCAAATCCGCAGGCATCTCTCCTACCCTATGTTGCCCCAACCTGCTACCTTCAACTAATTCATCTCATATTTGACTTCTGGGATGGACGGGAATCTTTCCTAAGCTTCTGAGATGGGACTGCCTCAGTCTTTCCCTATAGTAACCTAAGAGAGATTTTTTTTACACTCTAAAGCTTAGTTTTATTAGAATAACAAATTCCAAAACTAAAGTTATGATTTTTTTTTTTTTTTTTTTTAAATAGGAAATCCTAGAATGAGACAAAATAGAAATAAACAAATGTCACCACTGTGTCCTTGGGGAATTGGTCCTTTCTTTCTTTCTTGCTCCCAAATCATCAAGCTGGCCACCATTCCTTAGGTTGCAACACACTTCTGTGGTGCCTCTGGCCTCTTTCTTTCCACAGCCCTCAGAGCCTGGCTAAATCTCTACTCCTCATCATTTCAGCAGTTTCTAGGAATCCAGTCTGCAGGATGCTTCAGTGATGTCCCTCACCCCCTGCCCTGCTGGCTACCTGACCCTTCGCCCTAGAAAGCTCTTTCCCAAGCCAAGCTGTCTCTGTTATTCCCCAAGAAAAGACAATCATGTCCCTCCAGAGCACTCCAGTACACGGCAGGCAGAAGATGAAAAGGAAGTCTTTCTCCCTGGTCAGACCTCTAAATCAGTTTGACATGCATTAATGTACCTCTATATAAAACAGGTAGTTATACAGACTGTTAAATTTAGACAAGTCATTTCACTACTCCAAGACCATTTCCTTCCCCTCCCTGTTGCTTGTGTAGCCCCCATCGGTAGTAAACACTTTACAACAGTGAGTGCTTCTTGCTAGGTCAATTGCACAGACCCTTATAGAGTGGATCACCATTCCTTCTACTGCCTTTATTGCCGTGTGATAATTGTGACACTGCAGTAAAAAACCCAACATTTTCTTCAAAAGCAGGCCCTATTTCAGCTCAGTTTTGCTGTGTGCATACACTACCTCCAGTTCTAGTTACTCCATAACCTTTGACACTGAATGGTGCTGCTGGAGCAGAGGCACAGGGACTTGGGGATGAGGTGTGTCCTTCCCCATTTCCCTTGTTCCCTTCCTCCTCTCCTCCCTATCTCTTTCCTGCCCTACTCCAAATTACTATTTTCATGGAGGAAGATGGAATATTAAAAAGATAATAATGATCAGAAATTTCACACACAAACATGGAGCTGTCTTTTCTGTCATATAATCCTGTATTTCCAGTTGATATCCATGCTTGCTTCACACACTTGGGATCTGCAGACCATAGAGATGACTGCATTATATAACCAGTTATAGTCAGGACCGTGAAGAGAGACTTGGAAGCATGTCCACTGTGGGTTTCCAGCAATGTGTTTGGTCCAAGAGGATCTGCAAAATCTTTAGGCTATCAGCCCACAATGCTGGGGAGATGCTATTCCAGACAGATTTAGTCTATGTGCAACCTTTTTTTTTGTTGTTTTTTGCTATTGTTTCTTGGGGTTATTGTTTTCCTGTTGGTTAAACATTTTTATCACTTCCTCGCAGCCTTGTGATGCTACATGAGTGATTCAGCTACTTTGTAAACTCATTTAGAACTATTTCTGTTACACACCTTCCTTTCCGAGCATAAAGACAAACAAATGAAGCAACCCATCAGACTCTGCTCTCATCCCTGACCCTTTCCAGCTGGGAAAAAGGCAGCTTAAAACAAAATAATGCACCTCTTACCAAATAATGAATACCAGCATAATTTTGAAGAAGCGAATCTGGATCTCTGTCCCCAGACGTCTTTCATTCTCTGTGTAAATCCCTTGTCTCCCTTTCAGTAAGGAGGCAACTGGAAAGTATACAATTATATTCATTAATACATGTGCACCTTGCTAATTATAGGCACAAAGATCCAGATGACAGATGTCTGTAAAGAGGGAACAAAGGAAGGGGTGGATTTGTCTGCAGCAACAGTTTTCAGAAGCTGGAAAGACCATCATCAAAGAATCTCACTCACAGCCTAATACTAAAGGAAAAGAAGCACATTGTCCTGGTTTCACTGGGACAGAATCACATGGTCTGGAGGCCCTGAGCAATTTAGAGTCAGCCAGAGCAGCTGACCTGAGCTGGCTACAGGTGTAGTCCATCCCATAAATGTCGTGCTCAGGAGAAAAGGTGAAGTTTACTGAGGAGAGGGTGACCTGTTTGGGCTCTTACTGAGGTTCCTGCTGACCCTGCTTCTCTTCCGTCTGCCATTCCTCAGGACTAACTTCATGGGTTTTTTGTGACTGATGCACATTTGCTGGGCCAAGTACAACTTTACTTTATACTAGTATTGGTATTATTTCTGTTGTTTTATTAAAGTTGTCTTCATTTCAGCCTCTAAGTCTCCTCTCCTTTTCCTGATTCCTATTCTCTGCTCGAGAGGGGTCATTGGGTGATAGAGCAAATGCAACAGTTTAGCCCTGGATAGGAGCTAAATGTAGACATATATCCATTAGGGATTCTTAAAATGAGTGATATCCCCCTGTTTTTTCTTCTCTCGATCCCACTCATAATAGAAAATAATGTGCTCAACACACTTGTTTTTTATAATAAAAGGTAGTGCTTACAGCTTCTATATATTGTGTGATGTAATGATACTATGTGATGTTTAGGCTAAAACAGAATACATTCTATCCTATTATGCACATTGTATTTCGTTATGCAATTGATATGGCCCGGGCTACATCTCTGAAGCCCGAAGGTGTAATGTTAGCAAAAACAGGCAGTTAAGCCCATGTTGTTCAGCTATCACATGGAATATAAATATACACAAACACAAAAATGCTCAGTCTGTATGTTGCTATAAAAAGAGCAAATTTTTAAAGGAATAAATATTCATTGAAAAGGAGTATTACTGAGGGATGCAGGGTAGAGGGATAAAAGACTGAACTGAGAATACAAAGACTTCTGTTGTTCACATGGCATCAGGGGTTGGAAGGGACCTTGGAGATCTTTGAGTCCAACCCCCCTGCCAGAGCAGGATTGTATAATCTAGCACTATTGTAGTTTTTATATCTGCAATGTGTAGATGATAAGTATGAATTGATGAACTGCAAACATGTAGAATTGATCACATTACATGCAAAGAATACATTGAATCTGTGCCTTTATTCGGTCTCATTTCTTCAAAGCACTGGATAATAAATGAAATAAATGAACTTCAACTTCCCACCTGAATTGTGCATCATTTCCATTTGTCTCATAATCTCAGAATAAGGAGTGGCAAAATTCTAACCATATTTTATTATTTTTTTAGCTCCAAAGCTACCAAGAACTTAATATTTGTGAAATCTGATAGTTGATTTATCCTTAAACCAGAATATATTACACCTAAAAATCTGGGCTGGTACCAAGACCTGGTAGAATTAAGCATCCACTCACTATACACTGCTTAAAATACTTTCAACTGAGAGCAATTTAGTAACATAGAAACACATTTACCAGTCCGTAGTAGAGATTTACAACTGCATAGCTTGAGTATGTCATCAGAGTGTGTCTCTAGGGCAAATTTCCCATCTAGATGGTATCTTAATTTCAATAGACAATTCCCTCCCATACTTTGCTGCACCTTGATGATTTAATGAGGAGCTATCCCACATGACTGAATACACAGGAATGATTTTTTTGCATTATTGTTATGTTGCTAAATAATACACAATGATTTGTGCTGGCCATTAGGAACATACCTGCTGATACTGTCCTCCTAAACAGGACTGGGTTCACCACCAGCACTAGCAGGAGTGGGGCATAGGTTGTGATATAATGTGGGACTGCATGCTCCAAGCCATTTTCACAGCTGAGAAGAAATCAGTAACAGCTTATACTTCTTTTTCCCCCAAAATTTGACAGTTCTGCCTATTTTATATATGTCACCTTTAACTTAAAAAAAAAAAAAAAAGAAACTAAGCAAACAGATGCTAAACTTTTCATTCACAGACCTTCATCACCAGTTCACATGTGACACAAAGTTATTAACTTGCACTACCTGTGCATTTTTCTTGAATTTAAAGGGACAAACACAAAGCTGAAACCAGGAGTTAGAGAACAGGGGCTCATAGCAGAAGCTCTATCACATTCTCCGTCTCGCTGCAGAATGCTCAAGCACCTGTATTGCTGGGCATATTTCTTCAGAGCCCTCCACACACCAAAGAAGTCCAATATTGGGATGTCAGTCTCTAAAACTGACCTAAAGACATGCAACGTGCTACAGTTTCCCAGTCCGTTCCCAGAGCCCCGCTTACCTGGAGAGAGAAGGGTAGTAAAGCAGTGCAATTCCCTCCACGCAGAGCATCACCGCAAGGCCCCACGTCATCATGTGGTACAGCACAATTGTACTGCAGGCACCAAACAGGACAGGCATAACGATACTAAACCTTACACTTCCCACATTGCAACATAAAAACAGGACCTTCACTGAAGCAGAGCTTTACAGATGTGAAATGGTGCAGAACAATGCTGACAGTACATTAAACTAAGGTGAGCAGGTGGACTGCCTTAAGAAAAGGACGAGCCAAAGAATTTGTTCAGGCTTGAACACAAAAGTTCTGTGTTCTCTATGCTATCGAGTGGAAAGCTTTTCTCTTATGCCCAAACCTCCAGAAGGAACCCCTACACCCTTCATTTTTCCTGCAGAGAGCAAATTAGAGGATTATAACTTAAGAAGAGTACCAGTCAGATAAACCATCCTTCTGTAATTTGCAGAGTATTATGTTTACCTTTAGAGTCGAATACTGCTCCCATCTTAGGGAGGTCCTCATCTGTATGTGTCCAAAGTCTTTCACTGTTTACTCTGATCTTATAATCAGGCCCAAATGCACATGATATTTTTTTGTTTAACAGGGATGGGGAAAGGAGGTAGGTTCAGGTTTTTTTCAGCTAGAACTATGGCATGTTACAAAGATTAAGTTTCTTCTCCACAGGCTGACGTTAACTCAAAAATCCCCATTTTGATAACATCTGCCAGATGAACCATGTCTCCAGGCCCTGATAGCTCGGTATCATCTGGGTAGAGAGTCACATAATTCCATGGTGAGCAGTGGCAACCAATGGTCATTTTGTTCTTTGAACAACTAATCTAGAAACACCTTATATTTTCTGTCTGGCATTTTAGCATTGTATTTTCCAAAGTGTTTAGGTTCTTCTGTTACAGCCATTGAATAAAAATGTATAGCAACTACACACCATTTTTTAATTGTTTTTTTAACTTTACAAATGTGATTGGAAGCTTAATAATGACTAAAATAGAAAATCAGAAAAAAACCTGCAGAATTCAGTACTTCCCTCTTCCCACTTTTTTATTTTCAGGACAACGCTTATTTTGCCACAAGAATCAATTTCAAGCATGAAGCAGGGACAAAATTAGTATCTTGCTGCAATGAAGTTTATGCAGCCTGATCTGCTCCCTGTTTTTCCAAAGGTTAAATTAATTCAGTTACATTTAAATTCCAGTTGGGCAAAACCAATGCAATATCTGGGCATTGCCCTGACAATTTAAGCACTTGGCACACCACTCGTCCATATCATTACCTGGTAACTGTGAGAACATTGGATGTTTGTACAAGCTGCACATGCACTTAGAGAGCTTGCAGACAAACATGGACATACAGAGCTGGAAGGAAAATAACAAATTCAGAGCTCTAACTCTAGTACCTCAGTCCAGCTGATCTTCTTACCACCAAGTAAGAGTCAACGGCGTAGCAAAACAACCACCAGAAGCCAGCACTATATAATAGCTGGATCCACATCTGCACAGAAAAAAAATGCCAAATGTCACAGCTGCTTCTCAAGTACCACTGGGGACAGGGGAGGGACTCATAGCTTTAGCCTGGTGATTTGTTCTTTAAATATGTGTATTTTCCAGCTAAAATTATGGAGTATGGCATCTGAGTCAAAATCACAGGAACAGCTTTGCTGGAGCTAACAGGGTCAAGTCACAGGTAAATTGAACAGCATTTGCTTTCACAGCTTATTCTGTTGTTTAGAAAACCTGTTATTTACCTCTCCAGTCCTAACCCTCAATGTCATGAGTGAAGCCCAAAGAAATTTATAATGAGGGTGTTTTAATTTTAGATTAAAATTTTAGTAGTTTCCTAGTAGCTCATGCATGAAAATATAACTGAGGTCAGTCATCACCACAGTGTGCTTATGCATTGTGGGTTCTGCATGTGACAGGCATTCTCTCCAAGCACAAGAACCTGATTCAGGGAATGGTTATTAAGCAGAAAAGGTCATTAACAAAAATATCACTCACCCTCTGGAAAAATTATCCATACTCAACTCCCTGACTGATTCCTTCAATAAAAATCCAAAGGAAACAGGTTGAAGTCAAGTTAAATTCCACAGTGTTCGTGAGCTGACTTTATGCATTTTTCCCATGAGCCTATCTATATGTGACCTTTCTTTGCTGCTGTTTATAAATTCCAAATTTCTTCCTCAAAGGAGCTGTCTCTTTGTAATAGTCTGGAACTATTTTAATATTCAGAATACCTCTCCTCTGAGCCCTCTTTCAGTTTTATCCTTTATCACGGCTCCATAGTAGAATCATTTTACAGCTGAGAGCCTACATACTTGTTACTGAGCCAAACATCAGTGAATACAGCTCTACCATTCCTTCCTCCAGAAGGCAAATCAAGCTGGGAGATACTTCCTTTCACCACTGGTGTAGACTCTACCTCTAGACATGTGCAGCATGAATTTTTCAGTATTTAATTTGAACACCATGACATTTTCCTAGTGCACAGGAGCCAGAAAATAAAATTCCAGTCTTCCTTCTAATGCACTCAGCATGTAACTTCATTTGCACTTTTAACGTATTTGCTGCAGTTGAAAAATGCACAACTTACTATACATAAACACACACAAATAAACTGGGGGGTCTTTCCACCCAGAAAATCCAACATGGCCAAGACTGTCTCCAAAAATAAATCAGATGGACTTAAAATTTTCAGGTGCTATCTCATTTTTTAGCAAAATGAACATCTTGCTACAGTGCCTGAGAAGGTACCCCTCTGCAAACCAGAAGGTGTTATTCAAAGGAGGTGCCTAAAGGCCTCCCTATTTGGAGTCTGGATTGGCTTGTGGTTAAGTGAAATAAAACAATAGTACTAAAAGAAAAATAAAATAGAATCAGAAACATTTTATTAACTCACATGAGAATATGTCAGGGGAAGTGAGTGGAAGGAGGGTTCTTTTTCATTCCAGTATAATTAAATCTAATTTTAGCAAGTGACTCAAAGCACAGAATTTTGCTGTAGCCCAAGAAAGGGAAAATAAAAATTGTGGTGGACCGCTGTGCTGCTCACCATCTAACCTGAGATCCAGATGAAAAACAGTCTGCATACATTTTCTTCGTCACTCTTTAAAAATACTACTTGTGTGTGTGTGTGTGTAAGAGCTAGAAAGTGAAATTTGAGACACAGTGAAAGATGGTTTTTGAATAGGACATTTTGACTACAAAATTTTGAAGTTGCTGGTTTCCTCTTCCTCAAAGAAAAAAAAAAATCAATATTTGCATCTAATAAGCAAAACTTAAACATATATGATGGAATTGAGAATCAATAGCTGCATACAACTGATATTTGCTTCTATGGCACAATACTTCCATGTCTGAAATTGTCATTATATAGATACATAAGGTACATTGAGCTCAATTTGGCACATAGAGTTTTATATGAAAAACTACTGGAGCTGAGTAATTTTGTTTCCACGCAGCATATCCTCTGTAAATTTTGAATTGTAAAGGTAATACTGTTATTGATCATACATTAAATAATTGGGCACCATATGTACCTACTGAATTTGGGTAAAGTGATGATCTAATTGTCTTTCTTCATCTTTTGGTAGAAAACATTGCATTTTTCCTCTACAGTAAACTCAAATTATATGACTCCATACTGTGAGTGTAATATTTGAAATTGAGTTTTAATCTGCACTTTTGGAATGCATTTACATTTTCTTATTCTTCCATTTTAATACAGAATATACTTCATTAGACTTGGCCAGATGTGGTCACTGAATGCCCATATGAGCAGCAATCTGAACTGTAACCCTACATGACAGGCACAGACCTTCTGCCAGCAGTGTTGTGTCTTTGGGTATATTTCTCCTGCAGTCCCTCTGTGCCTACAACACACACACTCACACTGCAAAAGATAATTAGAGCTGCATGATAATTTGCATAATTTGATAATTTGTTGCTTGTTTCAGTCAGTCCCTGCTGCCACCATGCAGGCTGTAATTTCTGCTGGAGAAGGTGGGCAGATACCCTCATGCTATGGGTGCGACAGAGCCACTGGGGCACTAGCAATGCTGAACCAGCACAAGCCAAACTAGTGGTTTCACAGCCCATTTGGGAATGTCTATACTCTTATGGCTCCATATCCTTGACTTGGACACAGGTGGGCCCTCCACTATCCCTGCACTCCTGCAATGAGCAAGTACTACAAAACACTTGAAACCAGTCTGACCCATGCTGCCCTGCATCCTAATTGCACCATGTGGCATCTAGCGCCCTGCCCGCCCTGATCCAGGATTTCAGAGGGAGGCATGAATACACTTGCAGGGGTGTGGTAGAGGCTAAAACCACCATATCCAGTCTCTGTCTCAGACAAGAACTGCTTTTAGGACAGAGTGGTTTGCCTTTCAGACTCCCCACCTGGAGGGACTGAGAATCGAGAGCAGGAAGAAGGGGAGACAATCTCTGTACCTACCGCGCTCCCCACGCAGAAAGCAGACGGCCACACATCAGTCCCGTTCACCACAGAAATGTTAGCTATGAAGCCTGGGAAGCCTAGCCATACACTTGACCTGAAGATCATACCTAAAGAAAAAAAAAAAAAAAAAAAAAAGGAGCATTAATGCTTTGAATCTGCTGGCATGATTTGAATCACATGCTTCTCCCTGGCCACATATTTCACATCGCAGCCCAGATTTTGTGCATCCACAGGAAGGCCACGGCTGCAGAGAAGCACAGCAAGAACAACTGTGCTATTTAAATATTGGTGTAATCACTCAGGGAAGATAGCCTCAAGAGTCTGAAGCTTCTGGGACTTGAAATGTTATGTAGATTAAAATCTCACTTGTTTAAAGATACTGTCATGCACTTCCCTAAAATAAATTGGATAGCACTTAACAGATTGACATAAAATGGTAACTAACTATTTAAAATTTTACCATAGAATACCAGGTTGGAAGGGATCTATGCTGATGATTATTTTTTCTATAATTCCTCATGGCAGAAAAAAAGTTATATCCCACTTTTTGCTGTTTTCATTTTTGCAAGGAGTTCTTTTCCTCTCTGTCGCAGGACTGAACAAAGCACGGCTCTGGAATTAGGTGGGGAAAATATCCATGTTTTTAAATGAACTTACAGTTTGTTAGTGAGGTTTCCTGGGTTTGCATGAAATGGGCATAAAAGCACCAATTTATAGCAGAACAAATACACCAGGTTTCCCACAAAAGGAGAATAGTATCCCACCCATCAAAGTGAGTGTAACTCAAAGACAGTGATTAATAAATAGCTTGAGTTTGCCAGTGAAAGAGAAAAGGAGAAAAATAACTATCTATTACTGGCCTCATCTGATTGAAAGGACTATTTCCAGGTGAATGCACACATGCTTTTCCATATCTCTCTTTCTTTATTTCTTTATTTTAATATTGGTACTTATTTTGTACTGTGAGAGAACCTAACTAGGTATGAAAGGGGAAAAGACCTGAAATAACCCTCCCTCCCCAGTCAGTGAGAGATACTGACAAACCAGCACTTCTTCTGTTACCTAATGTGAGGGGAAAAAAAATGTTATTGCAGAAACAAACTCATCCTGTATTTTCACAGCATGTGTCATGGTAATTTATATACATAATTTGCCAGTAAATGCCACAGACTGGCAGGACACATTTAGACACATTAGCTTCGTTTTGGCTCATGAGTTTTCTTTTATTCTTTGTTGTTTTATTCCTCCAGCCTATCAGCCAGAGCCTGGGCAGCAGGTTGTCCTTGATAAGGGAGCTGCACACTCATTTCAAAAGCCTGTGTCCGGCATGATCTGTGTCCAGCTGCAACTCAGACTCATTCGCCATTGATGTGATGTTCCCAGAGAAGTGGCAGGCACGTGAACAAGACAGCAAACTTGGGCTGAGAGGATTTAAAGACATATAGGAAGTGTAAAGTGTAATCCTAGGTGTGCTGTATCTTGCCTCCACTTTTATGCCTTACTATGAGAATCAGCCACTGTTCTGGATTTTAATTTGTTTTAAAGCAGAGATTTTGGTGTAGATCTGTCAAGAGCTTTTGCTTTTAAAATATAACTATTGAACAGGACCTTTCTGCATCAAAGGCCCACCATTTTCAGATCTCACTTAGTCCAAATCTTCCTGTGAATACATACAGCACATTTCCCTCATAATCCCCTGTTGTCCATTCATCAGCTTCATTTGGCTAAGGTACCTCAGAGCAACAAGAGCCTGCTACAGCAAGGGTAAGGGACATCAAGCTGGCACTTACCTAATCCACCAAGGATGTCACAAATGGAGATAAGGAGAAGGATGGTGGAAGAGGAGGAGGCTTTGGGCATCTTCCGTGGGCTCTGTCCCTTCTTTGGCAGGAGCTGAAGGATGGTCAGTAGCAGACTGACAGAGGCGCTGCCAATGCAGACTCCACAGAAGACTTCAGGCTGGAAGTTCATCACTAGCTGTGTAGCTGCATCCCGGTTTGGGCAGCAGTAGGTTTCTAACCTGGGAGAAGCCATGAAGCGTCTGGTTGGTGAAGGGGGCCCACAAGCAGAAGAAAATGCTGTTGCTTCCCCAAGGCAGCATTTACTTTTTCTTCGCCCTCCCCATTAGTCCTCGGTGGTGAGAATCACGCGATTGATGGATCATGTGCTGCTGCTGCTGCTAGAAGTAAATCCCCTAGAGCTGCCTTTCTCAGCCTCTCCTAGCAAAGGGATCAGATCTGAACAAGAAAACACAGTGTAATCTGAAACATGCCCCATGCTTGCTCAGAGCCATTGGCAACAGTTCACTCACATATTTCTGCTTCCACAGTATGTGATACAGGAAGACTTAAACTCATCAGAGCACTGAAGATGGTTTAAAACAAATAAAGATGCAGATACCAAAGGAGAAGCATTACATTTTAATTGTGTTTCTCTTTAGCCCCATCCCACACGGCACCCTTTAATTACTGCAAATTAATTGAAAAAAATGAGTCCAGACACAAGCAGTGCCAGCCTTTACAGGGAGGAGCAGGACTATAAATCCACACCCTAACTCAAATCTGAATTTCAGTGATTCAACCCACCCAGCTCTGTAATTAAAAATAGAAACATGATATCCCATCGTTGTAGAAGGAGATTACATTTAGGAAGACAATATTAACCTCATCCTATTTAAACCACAAGCACAAAAACTTTTCTCTAGTCAGTATGGTCTGTGTCAGATCAGCTTGACATGGAAAGTTCCAAGACTTTTGATTTCTCAATTTTTTTTTTTTTTAAATATTTTTAGTTTGTAAGAGTTTAATATGAAAACAGGAATTTGGCCTGTAATATTTGTTTTTACTTTAAAGCTAGACAATATCTTTTAAGTAGGGGTCCTATGAAACACATCAGCAAATACTCATACATCATAAATACAAAAAGTAACTCTCCCCTCTCAGCTGAGTTTCAACCTCCCTGTGTAAGCCCTTGTTTGTAGGAACACATTCAGGAAATACAGGAGGGGCAATGCCAGCAGACTTAAAATGAAATGGACATTAAATAACAAGGATTTTATATTTAGTCTTTGTAAGAACAAATCACCTAATGATTTCTTTCTTTCTTTTTTTTTTTTTTTTCAGTAGCCCTGCTTAGTTTTTTAGCAGGAATTACGAAGGCCTGATAAATGACAGTGTGATGTTTTGCATGCAGGGGTTATAAAAGAGGCTTCAGTCAGTATGTTTGTCCTCAGTAGAGAACACAGCTGCCAGTCCTGAATAAAATGGTACCTGCTGAGTTCTTCATTACACAAAGGTACCTGATATACTTGATCCCAGCACAAGAATGAACCCCACCAAACTCATCAGCCTGCTGACTGCTTGTGGGGTCCTTGCAACATCCCAGTGCTGGACGGTGGCAGAAGAGGTTGGGTGGCAACTGAAGCCCAACCTGCCAGGCACGCTGTGTGTCCACTCAGCCTTCTGCCAGAGTATTCCCCAGTGCTCTGCATGGAGTACTTCGCCTGGAGGGCAGGATGTTAGCTTTCAGATTCAGACTCCTACACAAAGGTGTCCATACATCAGAAAGGTGTCTTAACTTCTGTTATAGTCAATCAAGATCTTAGGCAGCTAAGCTTAGAGTCTAGACAGATGTTCAGCTCTTCCCAAAATAAATGCACATGGTGAGCTGAGCAGGCTCCAGTGACTATAATGGGAATTTAGGCAAACACATCATCAAAGACTCTGAAATCCAGGCAGATGAATTTGAAACTGAATTTTTTTGCTGGATGTTTTTGCTGCTTTCCAGTGCAAAGAGATTTTTCTGCTCTGTGAATGAGGATGGCTGAGTGACCTGGATGTCACAATCCTATGTTTTGTTATTACCATGTATACCAAAATATGCTAAGGACAGCGAGATTGTGAACCAAATTGCCCTGCTCCAGAAACAAGGAGAATACCTGTGCTCTGTTGTCAGTACAAGACTCTGTTGTCAGTACAAGGTTGGGACTTCTCAGATTTTATTCCACCTCTGCTAGAGCAATGGTGCACAGAGTTGCAACCTCTCAGCCAAGATACTGCATTGCAACATACCTGGCTATTAAGAATAAAAATTATAGTGATTCTACAGAGACAGATTATTATTTAAGATAAAGCCATCATATACCACACAGAAAATGCAAATACATATAAAGTAAAATAAAATATGTTTGCTCTTATTTGGAGGTAAATTCCTATTGCCTGGTTTATACTTAGCATGGCAAAACTTTTCAATTATTAGACAGAAAGAGAAACTGATGAATAGAAGCTTTTCATTTCCACTCTCAGTTTCTAAAATTGGTCCCTTCACTACTTCTGTTGCCATTTTCCTTCCTTCAAAAATTTGAAAAGAATGTCATTATCCTGACCGCTTGTTCCACTTTATAGATAGGAATGTTTTGTGTGTTTTGCTTTTTCTGCTTATAATTTGTTTCCATTGTCCCTTAACTGTGGTCTTGTAGTTCAGCCATGTGGATTTACCATTTCATTGTTTTAACTTCACCCTCGCTATTGTTCAGCCACTTTGAAACTACTTTCATTCAACTGTAGTTTCATACTCTGGAGATCAATTTGTCTTTCTCTCCTTTAGCCTCCACAGTTTTGCCACCTGTGCACCCTATTTTTATTGCTTTACTTCTCTGAGTGAAGGATTGCTTTTTAACCTCTTCTCCTGGGTCCCTTCCCTCTTATTCTCTCAGGATTTGATTACAGTTACTTACAGAGAGAGTAAATTATTTTTACTGGAAAAAAAAACCAATATGACCTGTAATATACCTAATACAAAAAGAAAGTGACTCATGAAGGAATGGATACTTGCCACCATACAAGTAGATGTGTCTTTATATGTGGACATCTGAGTCAGAATGGGAGATGGATCTGACAAACTAATGAGACACCCAATATCTCAACTGGTAAAATCTATCTAGTCTCTAACTCTCATTTCTGGGCTTGGAGTATAAAGAGTGAGTACAGTCAAAGAAATTCAAAGCTGGTTTTATACCTGAGATTAATTTGACTTCCCATGATTATGAAAATAAAGAGGATAAAAGCTGGTGACAAAGGCAAAAGAAACAGGGAAGTAATGAAAGAAAGAGAAAAGTTATTTTGCCTTTTTAGGGGACATTATTTAGTTTTCAATAACATGTACATTGTTCTACAGGTCCCAATTCCTTTTCCTCTGCAATTAGTGACACAGTTCCTAGTGCCACAAGTGGTACAAAAGAGACTCACAAATACAGTGTGTCTCATTTCTGCACCAAGACAGGATTTCAATGAAGCAAATGGTGTAGCTTGGAGACAACCATTAGCACACATACAAGAAACATTAAAAAAACAAAAAAAAAACCAAAAAAAAAACAAAACAAAAAACCAATCTGGCATTGCAAATACCAATCAGTCAAACTCACAGCACAACATTGCACAATACTGAAAATACCAGTCCTGGTTTTGCACATTGGCAACAGCATGCTCAAGAATGAGTAAAATACTGTATTTCTTAAAAAAAAAAACCAAAACCAAAAACAAAACAGGCATGTACTCCATAAGCCCAGCTTTTAGAAATATCTACTCACTCTCTCCTGGACCTGGGACATAATGTTTTCAGCCAGTCCATGTTTCAAGATGAAACACTGTCTTTCCTCCTTCTTAGGGAAAACATCAGATTTACAAAAATATGACAGGCATTCAGTTCTGCTGTTAAGGAGTGTGCTATCGCTTATGCTTGAGTGTGCAGTTTCAGCTACTTTAATCACTGTTTTAATTACATCTGGGTCTACAGCACTTGTTTGCAAAGGAGAAGGAAATCTATGGATATAGAGACAGAAGAAAATTTATCTTTGTTTATGTGTACAGTTCAATGCATCACTGCCTGAATTTACAGCTTCCGATGGAGATTTTAGCTACCTTACATATTTAAAAACTATCTTTTTTCAATGTCTCATGATCTTTTACACATTACCTGACATAGTATTTCCCAAACTGATGAGAGCTGGGACTGTCTTCAAGCTCAATGGATGCAATAAAACCAGTTGTGATCTCCCCAACAGATGCCGTAAGATGTTCTTAAAGGCCTTAATATACAAATCTACATACTTAGCGTGGTTCTTCATTTTCATCACAAAGATCTCCTGAAACTAGTTTTACTTTAGAAGAAACTGTAAAATAAGTCCTTCCCATAATTGTCAGTACTAATTTTTAAAGCTAAATTTAAACTGGCATTTTACTCGATGAACAACTGAAATGAGTGGGGAAATTCACACCCCATTATTTCTATTTCAAGATTTTTGTAAATTTAGGCAGGGATATTGGAATATAGTGATAATTAAAGTGTAACATATGTTATGATTATAACAGCTACAGACTCCATTAAAAAGAACTGTAAGAAAAAGAGAGCTATTGCTCCACTTCCCTCAGTAATTTGAATATAATTATAGAGTTGTAAATTATTAATTTACATTTAAGGATGGTGAATATTAATTTAAAAGGATGAGAATGAATGTATCTCCTCTGCATAAAACCAATAATGTTGGAGTTCTTTTTGTTGCTTTTTTTTTTTTTTAATGAAAAGATAAATACATGAAATGACCATGCATTTGAATACCTCATGTGTGTATTTGACTGATACAATTGTGTTACACATATTTTATTGAATTCTTACATACCTTCTGCAGGGAAATGTTATCCTACCTGACTTGTGTGAATAAGTGTACACAAGTTAGTTATTGAAACTCTGCCTATTATGCATTTAAATTAGTAAGCAAAGTTTATATGGATGAAGTGGTGGTGCTGGCGATGGTGACGGCAGGGGGGGAGCCTGCAGTGGGGGGCACTGCTGAGGAGGTGTTTCTCACCTCCTACAACGAGGGAAAGAAAAGTTTTAAAATGTTATTTATTTGTTTATTTATTTATTTGGTGGTAAATGGAGTTAAGTCCAGATGACAACAGGTCACAAGTGGTGTCCCTCGGGGCTCAGTTTTGGGACCAGTCTTGTTTAATATCTTTATCAATGACCTGGATGAGGGGATCGAATGCACCCTCAGTA